>JAAEAF010010357.1:0-62447 GCA_011037195.1 Triatoma infestans
TATCCATGAGGGAGTTACAGTATATGCTAAGTAAAAGCAATAATTCTCGTCCAGGAGCAGACGATATGCCAAATTTATTTCTCAAAAACTTCCCCCAAAATGCAAAAGTTTACCTGTTACTAATATTCAATCTGCACATGAATCAGTATGAGCATGTTTCCTCAGCAAAATGCAACCATTATTCCCACCCTGAATCCCGGAAAAAACAACACTGACCCCGGCAGCTACAGACCTATCGCTTTAACCTGCACAATGTGCAAATTACTAGAAAAAATTATCAACAATAGACTTAGATGATTTCTTGAGCATATTAATTATTCTGCAAAATTTCAGTTGGGTCAGGAAATATAGAAGCATTAGGGATCATTTGATAAATTTCAAATCAGAAACTCAAGATGCTTTTGATAGGAAGCAGCAGGCATTAGCTGTCTCTCTAGACATACAAAATGCTTACGAGATGGTTTGGCGCCCTGGAATCCTCAACACCCTTTTAGATATAGGAATCAGAAGAAATATCTATTCGTTTATAAAAAATTATCTAACAGACAGGAATATAAGAGTCAATGTCAACGAAACGCTATCAGAAGCAAGGGTACAAGAAGACGGCTCACTTATCAGCCAGCGTAACACTTTTTCTAATAGCCTTAAATGAAATACTGACCCAAATCCAATCACCAGTAAAAGGATATCTATTGCAGACGTTCTGACGATCGTATGTAGAGAGAAAAATATAAAAATCATATTAAAAATAATTCAAAATTGTTTAAATGAAATAGAGAAATGGCCTCTGCTACTAAAAGGGTTCAATTTCTCTCCACAAAATCCTACAAAATCATATTCAGTAAAAAGAAACGACCAACAATCATCATATCTCTAACACTAAGGCTACGGCTAGACGGACGGATTTTAACGAAGGCTTTCTTACGGAAATTAACGGAACGTTTTATGACGTGAAGCCCTGGCTAGACTGTGCGCAATTAATTGCATGATAAATAACGCAATTATTAACGCGATAAATGAGTGAGGTTTCCCAGCGGACGGGCTACATGATCGATTTTTAACGTAGTACAGTAGTTTCATCAGTGGGGAACGTGTCACTCCGAAAGCATTTTGTAGAAATACACTGTTCAAAAAATATGGCAAAGCAAGTATTACATCGAAGTAGTTATTTCCTATTAATGGTTGTAAGTCGACGACTTCGTAATCAGAAACCACAGAGAAATTCGATATTATAAAGGAAAGTTCATAAATCTACATGATAAACTTCAAAATTACCCAGGTTTATATTTTGAATACTATCGTAAGTCGATAAATTTAATATCGTATGTACTTGAAAAATTAATACTTCACTGTCGATGTAATAATCCATATTGTATAAACAATGCATCAAAATAATAGGATATATAAAATATACCAATATTCAAAAGTGAGTATAAGGGAGCTATACAAACAGAACGGTAACAAACTCCGTTGCTATTTTCCCACCCGTCTAGCCAGTCACACTGCATTATATCTCGATGAAGTAAGGGCTCGGATCCATCCTTCTGCGTTATGACCTTGAGAAGCGTGTCTGTACCTACTTCGTACGATAATTTCAGTAGCGTCTAGCCACTTCCCCTAGTATCAGCGCAATCCATATTTCTTGCGTTATTTAACGTACAATAAGTACGTCAAAATCCGTCCGTCTAGCCGTAGCCTAAGTTCTTCTGTTTGAATACTTGCGGTTTTGGGAAGTCTGTAACTATGAGCAACATTATTAAAAACTACCCCTAGCCCAATTCCATCTTCTTTTTTTGAGGCATTGGTTACATGTGCTGGAATCTTTGGTGTGTTTACGATTTCTTAAAACATCCTATGAAAAACTAATGAGGGTGTGGTGTCTTTTTGGAACTTTGCAGTGCCATATCACATGGCATTGTCCGGAGTATCCAGGGTGGGTGTTCATATTCGGACATTAAATTTGGGAGAATTTCTGAGCCCTAAGAAGACAGGATGCCCAAGAGCTGCCGATAGGTACTGGTAGGTTTTTCGATGAAATGACCTGTTTGTGTTGGATGTTTTTTATAGAGATTTTATTAGCGAAGCGGCAGAATAGTAATTTTCTTTTGATTTCTAAACATTTCACCGGTTTCGCTAAGATACTCAGTCTTGGGCTGGTAGGAAATGCTCCTAGGGCGATTCTTATGTATTCCTGTATTTTGTAAGGGGTTCAGCATACTTAACATAGTATGTATACGATGCTTGTTACGTCGTAGCTGATGAATAGACAATGCTTCTATATTCAATTTTGCTCCTTATGTGCGCTCTGTAAGTATTTATTAGTGTCTTGGAATCGCCTCCCCATTTTGTGTGTGCTAAGCTCTTTAGCAATTTGTCAAGTGCTTTCAGTAGTCGAATTTTTGTGTCGAATGTTAGTCGCAGTATTTTTACTGTGTTAACTGTTCTTATTTCTGAATGATTTCAATACAAAAAGCCCTCAATCTAATCAAAATTTCTGGCTAATCAAAATTTCTAATTTTCTCTGACTCCATAAATTCCTTGATAGCACTACAAGACAAATACTCAACAAACATGAATAAAAATACTCAACAACTTGATCCGGCAAATACAAATTCTTCAACACAATCTCCAGGAAAGAGAAATATTACAAAATTGATCTGGATACCTTCCCACATAGGAATAAAATGAAACGAGATCGCGGACCAATTAGCCAAAACAAGCATTAACAATATCGAAGCTCCCCTGATTGACTTCAACTTACACACTGACATAACTTCACAATCTTAGCAAACATATCATGGCAGACTGTCTGGAATAATAACTGGGACATGGCAACAGACAACAAACTTCGACAAATCAAACTTATTCTTAAACCCATGCTGACCCAATTAGCGACACTTTCAAGGCGAGACTAGACATTACTGAGAAGACTGAGGTTAGGACATACACGACTTACACACACTTATCTCTCATTGGGACTGGACCAACCTACATGTACAGACTGTGATCAACCTAAGACAGTAAAACACCTTCTAGTAGAATGCCCAAATTATTCAGTACCCAGGAGAAAGCAAATATCAACGGTCTGAAGATCTTACCACCCCACCCTCCGCAATCATCAACTTCCTTCAAGAATCCGGCATCTACCCAGATGTTTAACTTCATATTATACTCAATGCAATATATATGTAATGGCAATGTAATTTAACATATTATTTCATAAAATGTAATGAATGTAATGTCGTCGTCGCTAATAACCGCTGCAGTTGAAGCGACGCTAAAAAAAAAAGAACAAACTATAACATTGTATAAAATAATAAATTGTTCTTACCTTAATTTCATCAAAACTTCCAAACTGTAGAGTTTTGTATCGATCTATTGGTGGTCGAATATATTCACAGTAATCACTAGTTTTTACTTCCTAAAAATATAAGGAGCAACAACTTATCCTTTAAATTTGTTAGTGTAATTGTTAATTTTAATGATTAAAGCAATAAAAAATAAAATAAATTACCTCCAGTTGTCTCACACAACTGACATAAGCAAGCCTGGATTGAATTTCAGGTAGGTTGGGTACTTTAACTGGAGATGTGAAAGGATTCAATCTTTTCCAAAGTAGCCACCAGCCAGATAGGCAATCTCCATAATTAGTTAGATCGGTATCGTCTAATGATCCAACATCAATTGCTAGTACATGGCGGGCACCATGTGTTCGCATTACATCGGCTGCATAGATTACATACAAATAAAAAGATATAAATATATAAATAAACAAAAACTAGTTGTTTAATTCATTATAATCTATTCCAAGATGTTCCAGCTATGAAACACTAGAAACCAAGATATGATTTCTAGAAATAGTACTTGAAACTCACTCACAGCACTATAATGTAAACTGCATTAATTGTATGAAATTAAATTTAATAAAATTATTTCTATTATAATAAATCCTTCTTCTTATTGAACATCTATTCGTATTCCCAAATTAATGTTTTCTTGTATAAAATATATTACATTTTCGAAATTGATAGTTATCATTCAAACTTTTTTTATCTCAGAACCAAATAGACCCAAATACTCAATTCACTTAAAATAGCTTTATATAAAATTTGGTTATATGATATAATGTAGTTTTAATTTATTTGCCAAACGAGCAAAGTAAGCGTTTTACACACTCTAAGTTCGCCAGTTAGAGAATAGGAAAATTGAATGAGAAAATAATGTATAACCTTTTTTTCTATTCTCACAAGTGGATGCTGAATATTATATTTGGAATTGGTAAATTCTTGAAGATTGTTTTATTTTTTATTTCTCTCTTGAGGCGTTGAAGCAATGTTTGTGTATCATATTTTATTGATTTGATTTATTGCTTTTACATTACTTGTTTTTTTGTAACTTAAGAGTTTGTATTGTCGAGCACTACACACAATGTCATACCTACCATACCTGTACAGTAATAACAAGTTCAAAAAACTATTAATATTCTCAAAAGTTGTAAGGTTCGTCCGAACTATTAAAAAAAATCTACTTCCAACGACCGACAAACAACCACAAATCAAAACAATTTTAATGTAAAAACAATGGTATCAGGTTTACATAAGCAAAAGTATATAGTAAGAATATAGTATACGTATATGTTTTGATGTTCGTAACGACCGCTGTATTTGATATTGCAAAATGGATATTGAAGTTCGGTTCACAAAAAAACTCTTTTTTCAAATTTTCACCGACGATAGGCAAATCATAAATTGTCTTCAGGTTAATTTTTTTTTTTTGTATTTCTTAAAAACTTAAAACTATAGCTTAACTTGTGATATACTACCACCAAGTGTTGGTAAATGGAAGTGGTGGTATACTTTGCGTGCTCTTTACAAAAAAAATATGTTTCCCGTTTGTAAAAATATTTAAAAAAAAAAAAACTGCAGAAAGTTCAAATTCATTTGATAGTGCATTGCACACCAATGTCACATTCGACACGAAACTTCGGTCAAAATCCTTCAACCGGAAGTGATTCTATACAGAAGATTTTTTTTCAGTACAATTTTATCTATTCTTCACATCCTAAGTTCGTACTAAAGTTCTATTACTTGAATCATTATCCTAAAAAAAAAAATATTTTTGGGAGTTGCAACTTTAGTATTCCGTCTAAAGACCACTTCAGTACAATGAACGGTTCTACTACCTATATAATAAAAAAAAAACCTCTGATACAACAGCACAAGGAAGGAGTAGGCTTGACAGTCATATTTATTTGGGGGGTATGTGGTAAGCACCTGCAACTCCCGGCGTTTAGTTCTGGCCTTCGCTACCAAAGTTTGCCACGAGCTATGGCTCTCCACTTTTACCTCCGATGGTGTGTTTACCCTCACAGGAATCGAACCTTGAATTTCGCACCAAAGACCACTAGACATTGGTAGACCATTGCGTGAGGGCTATATAATAAGAAGGAATAAATAGTGCTAGATTCAACTAGCAATAATCGCACCTCAGTAAACCTTCATTGGTTACGATATTGCCACTGCGCAAGGTTAGATTCCAGGCTTAAAGAATAGGGTCAATGGACTTATGAGTGAGAATTTTCTTGGAAACGACTCCAACTATTTTCTTTAAATAGGGAACAAGTTCATGTATACTAACCATCACTTTTCCGGAAAAAAATATGTTAGGGGTGTTCTGGGAAAATGTATACTATCACTTAATTTTAAACTGCCGTTACAAGCAATGTAAGAAGCTGATAAACAATGAGCCATTTTTCACTTTGTCTTAATAATCATTAAGTATATTCTCGACGAATACATACATCTGTATGTACTATTATAATTAAAGACCAACTAAACTTTTAAAAAAATTCTACTTTTGTAATAATTGCAGGATGAGAAACAAACTATTAAATTATTAATCAAAATAATTAACAGAAATTATTTTAAAAATTATTAAACAAACAATGATGGCAAAAGTATAAATATGTAGTTTACCTGGAACATTATTAATGTAACATCCATCAATGAGTAAATGTCCATCAATGGTGTCACACATTGGCGGTAACACCCCAGCAATTGACATACTAGCTCTAACATATCTCCATAAAGTTCCTGTCAACCTACAGAGTCTTACCACAATAAACAAAATACTTGCACATAAAGATTGTGCATCAAGACCATCAACAATTTATTTGGCCCGATTGCCTGATTAAACCGTCAACTTTCGATGAATCGATTTTATATCATTTTATTTCATTAAGATCTCTCTTTTAGTAACTAGCCTAAGGTAATAAAAAGTGGGTTGAAAACTGGAGGAATAGTAATACTCTTCGTTAAAATTATTGGAAATATAAGTTATTCAATACTATCTAAAATGCATTCATCTACTAATCTACTAATTAACTGATCTTTTCTCCTTATTGATTAATGTTAGCGGACCATCCATGGCACGGCGGCGGGTCCATTGGCGGTCAAGAAAGCCAGACGACCGTTCTTATTGGAGGGTTAATACAGTAGCTAGCATTCGCGGCTCTAATTTCCGTGTTTCTCATTTTCGCAAACAGAGTGTACTATTTTATATATATGAACGTGTATTTTATTGATGAAGCTATTGTTGTCAATTGTTGCAATTTAGTTCCCATGGAAATCGAACTTAAACCACTCGTCCCAAAGGAGAGATTAGCACTAAGCTTAGAGAGAACTTCTACCATGTCCACTGCGGAGTGAAAAAACCTAAGCAGAGTGTACACTCATATTTTTCATATTGATGATCAGGCTTTTGGTAATAAAAGAAATGCTTAGAGCACCAATGCGTAAAGGCATTAAAGAATTTCTCTGCTCGAGAAAAAACTGGCTATGCGTCCAGTCTGTCACTATCAACAACTTATAAAGTGCCTGTCTCGCGGGGAACCAAACAGATGCAGTTTCATTCGTTTATATTCAAATTATCGTCGACTAATTTTTTGATTTGCATAACACAGTTTCTTGTTAGTTCCAAGGACCTTTTTTTCTGCATCATGTTTTTGCAGAGGAAGAGAAGTTACAGTTCATTTCCGTTATAATTATTTTTTTTCAAGTTCAAATATAAAAAAATCTAATTTCCCAGAATGACTAGAAGACCCTTTAGGGCACTGGGAGCATCCCTTTTCGATGGATACTTTCCAAGCCTTTTTAGCACTGATCTTATCAATAATTCCTTGCACCTGGAAACTGGTAACTCCGTCACCAAACCCATGAGTTTGTTTCTTAGTGCCATAAATTTTAACTGTTTTCACTATTCAGGTAAATACGTATCACCAAATGTTGGACTAGTAGTTTTGTGAATAAAAATGATAGATGTGTGAAAAAGAAGAAGCTATATAGTCAAAGCTACTTTGACTAGATTTATTTGGCTCCCTTGCATTTTGCAAATTACAATTTGTCGTTTTAAAATTATAAGAATAGAAGTTCCAAGTGAGTGGGTGTAGTGGTTGGTCTCTGTGTACGCAAAATCCAAGTAATTGCAAACACTAAACGTTCTAAGATCTATCTGGATTGAAAGTGTGAAAGTTGGGGATGTGATTAATAAGTAAGCTAGACTAACTAAGATCCTGAAAGAGGTGGTTCATTCCTGCGCTTCCTATATGGTGCGGTATAATTCCACGATATTTAAAAAAAAGGTTCATAATAAAGTGGTCACAGTCAAATAACATGTTGCTATCAAAGATATTTTCCGTGATATCCTGCTTCTTTTTTTGGTCTGTGTGTGGTGGACGGTTTCGGATGTTCGCCCATATCAGGATATCTTGATAAAACAGTGCGATAACACAGACTTGCACAGAACATAAACGCGTGTACAAACCGAGTTCGCTCTGTGCAAGTCTGTATTATAGCACTGTTTTATCAAGACATCCTGATGATGGTCGAACGCCGAAACAGATATCACAAAATGAAGCAGACTGTCACTGAAAATATCTCAGATGCTTTCCAGCTCTGCGGACCCAACCACAACTACATGTTTGTATCCATTAATTCTACAAATATTAGTGGCAAAATGTGCTTATAAGAAGATTTTCGGAGAAAATGATTTTAATCAAAGAGTCTTTTAATTCATAAGTAAATTGTCCCCAAGTTTCGCAAGGGTTGTATCAAAAATAAATCAAACATAAAAGGAGCCTCTATTAAACATTAATTAGTTGAATTAAAATTGATTCAGATTTTACTTGAATGTGATTGTTGTACCTGGAAGATTGTTGACATATCCACCATCAAGAAGTAAATGACCATCAGTAGGATCACAGAGTGGTGGCATGTAACCAGATAAGGACATCGAGGCACGGACATACCTCCACAAAACTCCTGCAAACACAATCACCAACCTTTCTTACTACTATCTCCTTTACTAGATAAAACTCATTGTTCATCAACCTTAAACGCAACCCATCCACATAAATCTCCTAGATTAGACCATTTATTTAAACATGGTAAAAACTGCCTATCTACATAAAGTGTTGAATTTCTTTTTAAAAAATCAAATCATTATATTTAATTACAGATTGTAGCATGATAGTGAGAAATTTTTCATGACACACTAGGTCTAATCTAGAAGTTGTGAGAATTTTTTATAAAAAAAAAACTGGCTCTCTATTATTTAAAACAATTTCATTTTTATACCACTCAAGGCTGATATTTTCAAAATTAGAAGAATAAAATATGTCTCTACAATATAAAACAACATGTTCAAATAAAAGTATTCATTACTTAGCAGAACATACTCAGACAATATATTTTTTTATAACAGTGAAAAGACAATTGAAATAATCATTTCTGTTGATACTCCACAATATTTTAGGAAGCAATGATTTATATATATATATAAGCTGAACCAAAAAATCTTGTAGGCAAGGGAAGTTAAAAACAGAAATAATAAGAATGAAAAAAATTAAAAAGGAATAAATACACAAACTGAGAATAGAAAGAATATGGAAACTTTGCAAGTTTATGTATCAAGAAAACCTTGAACTAATATTTTGTAGGAGAGAGGAATGATATGAAATTAAATGGTGTAGAGATAACAGAAAAGCTAATGTATAGAAATATCAAATCAGCACAGTAAGTTCCACTGAAATTTACGGTCCATTGCAAAAACAATAGATAAACTTTGAAATTCGAATCAATCTTATTGCATAATAAATTAAACACATTAATTATTAATAATATCAGCTCAAAATGAAGAAGTACATAAAACCAACAAGAACAAATACAAAATAAATGCTTAATGACTGAACCAACATGAAGTGCAAGTACTGACTACACATCTCTAAAGACGTATTTATGATATTACTATCTATTCCACAGAATAATCAATTGACATTCAAAACACCTGGTACAAAATGAAACAAAGACAATTTTATCACAAAAGAAACTATTAAATACACAATCACTCAACATGTGCAAAACAGGAACAATGAATTGTTTGAACCAATCACAAGCAAGCAAATCTGATCTATTATAAAAAATAGGATAAATTATTCTTTAAGAATGGTGTTATTTATTATTAGAAGTAATGGACTCTCGCGGTACTTTAAAAAAAAAAGAATACGAAATGAACTATTTACTGGATTTTAGTTTATAATAAAAATACATGAAATTGTAAAAATATTTTGCAAATTAATAAATTAAACAATCCTAATAACCCAATTCCTTTATTTTTTATTGTTGATGGTTTGATGACAGATAATTTTAATATGTAAATAAATATCAAATTTATAGAATAGTTTATATAAAAATAAAAAAAATTTTAAACGGATATAAGTTAATTACAAAAATAAATTAAAAATATTAAGCGACTGTGCGTAAAGTACGGCACTGCAAAAGAATCTAAAAATACTAACTACAAAATAAATACAAAAATTAACCTTTATGCTTTACTTCATGCAATTTATTATAGCAATGTGCAGAAAAGCAATTCTAATAAAGTCAATAATTTAAAACTGGAAAAAAATACTAAACCCTAATCTCAACGTTTCTCAAACTGATTGCTTTCCCAGAAAATCTTGGACACTATTTCAAAAGGTCCCCAAAACTACTTTCAGAATGAAAATACAATAAAGAAATTTTACTTATTAACGCTTTATTAATCATTTCCTGAGATGCTTTTTCTGGGTGCACTAGAAATAGTATTTGAAGATATTATAGCAAGAGACATTTTACAATTTCTAAAAATTGCCTAATCTAAGAGCTAATAGTTCAATAGGAGTAAAAACTTATAAATTTTAAACGTTTAAATTGTTTTCTCATTGTTTCTACTGACTTCCTGTATTCAATGCTTGGACTAAGTTGTATATTAGTTCATGTCCCTCAAAACTAAAGCTTATAACATTTATTTTGTAGCGATTGCAAAATTTGATATAGCTTATATATTTATGTTACCTCTACAAAGATTCTAGCCATCCTCAAAACTAAGTTTCGGAGTTATAACAGTAATAATTAATACTGACTAAGTATATAGTCCTTATTATTAATATTGACTATATATGCTCCTTTGAACCGTAGCTATGAGGGAACTCCAACACTAATAATGGGCAGACGCCCAGAACTTGTGTGAACAGATTTGAAATTACAAAGAAGGTGAACCCCAAAGTAATTATTCAGGCCATTAAATTCAATACGTTGTATTCTCTGAAATAATTTTCTTGTTACTTGGAAATAATAACCCTAAAAATCCATTTTTCTTCAGTTTTGTATGGCTATCGAGCCAGTTACAAATTATTGACAACATTCAAACAGAATTGAAATTATTTAGTAAAATCCATTTTTTTTTTATTTTATTTTTTATTTTAATATTAGCAGCACAATAGGTACTGTTGACGACTCAAGGATATAAAAAGTATTTGTATAATACAAAGGTATTCTGGGGCAACAAAAAGCTTGAGAAACGCTGGTGTTAATATTTTCAATATAAATAAAAGACGCCCTTCAACAATTTGTAAAACGCATTTTTTATGCAATACTTTTTATTTTGTAAGTTTTAAAATTAAAACATTCAGTTTCAAACGATTTACAAAATTAAATTAAATATAATTATATGATAAATAAATTAATAATAATCTGAAAGTTTTAATGGCAATGTTCAACTTCTACTTAAATCAAATAAATTAGGTCCAAGAGTTATTCATTTTCTAAGTTCATTACTTCTAAGATTTGGATCTACTATAAACAACTGAGAGATACAAAACTAAAATAACATTCATTTAAGATATTAGAAGTAAGTGAAATAAAAACAGTTCCATAACCAAACGTAAGACTTTTTTCTGCTAAGTAATTTCCATGCAATCCGCCTGAATCCTTTGTGAAGGTGAAAAATAAAACTGAAATGCATATTTATTCATCCTATTCTACAAGGTTATCAAGTTTTTACAACCTGCATAACTAAAATTGCCACTCTTTAAAATAATATTTTACTGCCTACTACCTTCTTCAAAAAGCAATAAGCAAAAGCAAATAAAATTAAAGAGTGGATGACAGAATATAAATAAATATTAATAAAAATTGCATATTTCAGTTTTAATAATGAACATAAAGGGAATATATTAATAGAAAATCTTGATATTAAATGGAAAAGCAATATACACTAATTAGTACAAATTGGTTCTTCTTAAGAATACTTAGTGTAAATTACGATCTTTATAGAAATCTTTTCAGGTATGCAACTGTATACAGTTAATAACAAATTATATTTTTAATTATCGATCTTATTTATAGAAGACTTTATGGATTTACAACAAGATGGAAAAGTAATTAAAAACACCAGTTGCTACTTTGAGAACGGTTATATTCATTTTGCAACTACAAGTCGTCCTACTCCTGAAAATTGACAATTACAGATGCAATGGACTTTCCACTGAATGAAAAAGCAATCAGTAAACTTGAGCCTTTTCGAGCCTCGAAATAGCCAATCTTTTCTCTTCGAATCTTTTTAAAGATAAATATTCGAAATAAGAGAAAGTAAAAATATAAACATAAACAAAGAAAAAGAAATTTCTGGAAAATAGAAATCACTAATAAAGAAGGTTAAAAGAAGGTTTCCAAAATCAGAGTGACGGGAGTTATCTTAATTCTACAAATAAATATTTGAATATTAATAGGGAAAATAATTTAAAAGAAGAAAAGAAATCTTTGAAGAACCAAACCATTAAGTTTGAAATTCAAGCTAGGCCCGAAAACCGAGCTACATAATAAATTCATAAAGCAATAAATTATTAAAGGTTGAACAAAAGAATTCATAATATATTGTATTCACAATAAACTGGCAAATAAAATTATTACTGACCGTGGGTATGAACACGCATTGTAGAAGCAGTAATATCCGTGCTAACTGTAAAATAAGGCACCCACAAATCTTCAATTCTTGTCTCTCCAAATGCATTGGTCAGTGTCCGATTGAATGCGCGACCAGTGAACATCGAAGTAACAGGGTAGGTGAGATCGAATATTAATGCCCACCATTTGTTCATTTTCTATAGCATTATTGAAAATAAATGTATATATTTAAATTAAAATACATATTCAGATGTTACTGTATATAATAAACTAATCATAAATAATCATAAATTATTGTATTTAATACCCTTTTGCACCTGGGAAAAGTGAATTGCTAATAGAGAGGTGTCAGAGTTTATTATAAGATGATATTCGGTGTAAGGGATCAGAAGTGAATAACTAGAATTAGAAACGGTCAGACTGTGAGGATTGTATGTACAATTGGTTTTGGGATAACTCATCATTTCTATTAATACCATATCAAGGAAATTAGTTCCGTTATCAAATTCGATTTCATGACTACTGAATTTTATTTCATTAAAAATTTCTCATAAAACAAACAAAATCCAAGCGAGATCATGAATCGAATCCAGAGTTGGGCAATGCACTTTAGCTTGTCGCCGCATTCCAACGAGTCAGCAATCGTAATGCGAGTGTTTGACCTATAATTTCACTAAGACGTTGTGTAGTAAAGAACTAAAAAAAATAACAAACCTGTGACCATTCCCTAGCCTTCTGTGTAAGCGTCGTAGTATCTCTGTACATACACCAAAGGCCTCCAATGAAAGCACCTATGCTAACACCGCCGACCATGTCGATAGGAATGCCAGCCTCCTGGAAGTATATATGATTAAAAAAATAGCATTAACCATAATTTCTGTTAGTGACGGACACTGATTGATGTGAAATACTCACACAGCTTCATCTTATTGCAAGAGACTATTTTAACTCGAAATTTGCCTGGTATTTTTAATTTCCATAATGCACTGTAGTGGCAGGAATCATACAATTTATTGAAATGGTTCGTTTAGGAGAAGTTATCAGAGTTTTCAATGTAGCAATTAGTTTTTATTAAGTGTTGTCCTATATTTATTTATAGGTTAGGGAATAAAGGAAGTATTATTTGAAAAACTAAAAACAAAAAATAAGTTGAACAGTACAGTCGGAAGACTAGTTTTGACTGAAATCTTCATGTCTCGTTGTGAGAGGTCCCTTGTCGTGATGCCTAAATGGAATATAAAACGTAAGCTCCTCCAATTTTTCCGTTTTAATTTAAATTATTTAATTTCATTTTTCAAAACACATTTAGGACGCTTAGGTCCAAAACAAATACTTGTATGCTAATACATACATATTTTCAAAAACTTGACAAGCTATAGAAGTAGGATAAAATACAAATCACCTCCTCTTACTGCATTTCTCAAGTCTCGAAACTGGAATTGGAATTGCTAGCGCACTCGCTTTCATGCGAGAATTCAGGGTTCGATTCCCGTGAGGGCAAAGTCGGTGTTGACCCGTCATTGTGATAAAAATTGGTAGCGAAGGCCGGAAGTGCGGCGTGCTTACCACATGCCCCTCTATTCAAATCGCCGTCTGGCTATCCTTGGCCCTTCATGGGCTGTTGCGCCATAGGGTTTATATATATATATAAAATTTAAATTAAGAGCGATTAAAAAAACTGAAACATATTCAGTCAAGAGGCACTTTCCTGACGGGCTCTGATCGAAACCTCTTATATTGAATCTACTGGTTACATATAAACAAAAAGTTTTCGTTTTTGAGTTAGCTCAAATATAGTTTATATTCTGTGAAAATATGTTTTATGCACTCAGAGACATTAAACATGTAACTTCAGGGGAACTCAACTAGCGTATGGTTTAATTTGATTTATTATTTTTACTTATATCACAAAGATTCAGAACCTAAGTGGAAGCCAAACTGAGCCTGTTAGGCCCATGGAGAAAAATTTACTCAAGTGTGAACTCCAAACATTCAATCAGGCATCTGCAAATAACTTAGAGTTTTATTATATCTAATCAACATTACCTCAATAGCTTTTATCATGCCAACATGTGATGCTCCTTTCGCTCCTCCACCACCTAAGACCAGTCCAACAGATGTACCAGTTAACCATCTTGCTAATCTTGAGAAATCAGAATGTACATTCGCTTCAGACATTAAAACTTTGGCATATAACTCATTCTGAAATAATATAAAAGAATGAAGTAGGATATATATTTTTTTTTAATTGTAACATTAAAAACTCAAATACATAGCTATGAAAACTAAAATTTATTAGAGAACTTACTAATCTATATTGAGATCTTATTGAAAACATACGCTTGCTACAAAGAATATGATGGTGAGAAGATATCCATTGTCTCATATTCAACCATTCTATGGTATTGTTTGGCCTGTCACCTCCCTCTTTATGTAAGAGTACAAGTTCTTTTTGGGTTCTAATCGCAAGCCTTTCTATTTCTTGTTCTATCTATAAAAATCAATAGTATAATATTATACTTAATTTATAAGACATTACCATTAAAATTTAAATTCATATTTAATCTAACCTTCCCAATGCTAGGTTCTTTAAATCCAAGTCCTACAATAAGAATACAATCAGCTTGCCGAAGACACCTTTGTGACCAAGCAGTAAATGAATGATCACATTGATACAATGTGATTTTATGTTGATCTTCTTGCTGAGCTAACCACGAAGTAAGCCTATATTCTTGGGTAACTTCCATCGCCGATACTCCTAAGGTTTTACGAACTAATTCAGAAGTGAGACGCAAAACTGTACCTGACAATTTAAAACAAACTAGTATCATACATATTTCTAAGAGGGATTTAATGAAGAATTTATTTATTAATTATCAACCTATAGAACATAACGAATGATACAGTTCATAAGTGAACGCAGTCACAGGTACATCTTCTGAAACAGGTACTATGGCAACTGTACTAAAGTTATTATGTGCTGGCCTATTATCCACTCTACCAAGACTTGGATTTTGCCAGGATCCTTTAACGAACAAATAAAAAAAAATGTCGAACATAAAACAAAATTCAAAACTCACATAAAAATTCATTCAGATTACATATAATACTAAATAAAACGAAAATATTACCGAGAATACGGTGGCCAAGCAAATTTATTAAGCGAGTAACAACTATAGGAAATCTTAGTTTTATCGCATTAAAAAGTCCTTCTGGTAATTTTGCAAGTTCAGAATCTCTTACAGCTATAACTGTAGTACTTCGAGGAGTTTGAGTAACCATTTCTACCTGTAATATTAAGAATCTAATGAAGAAGTGAATCAATCTCAACCGAGTTAATCAAAATTCTCCAATAAACTATTGGTTTTACTTTTTTGTGACAAAGTTACACACATAAATATTGTTGAAGATACAAACTGATAGGCAAAATTATCGCATAGCTAAAGATTTTCAAAGTAAAAAGTAAAAAGGAATTTTTACAAAAATCACAAAATATTTTACTCGGATTTTTAAAAAAAAGAAAAAAAATCTTCAGCAAATATTTTACCCAGATCTCATTTGATTTTGTCTTCTAGACACTTATAAGTTTCCGAGTTATTTTTGTGCTATGTCATCTCATTCCTCTCCTACAGTAATCCTAAGTTCCTAAAAAATTTAAGTGTTGGTGGATTCATAAACCAATTCACGTTTGGCCTATTAAGTCCGGACTACTCAGAAATGTCTACTTACCAGATTATTATTGAGTGCCTTGTTAGTGTGTAGATAACAATGGTCATAACACATTTAAAATTTTTTTCAATAAATCGTGTAAATAGCATCACTTTACCTTGCATACCACCCGAGTGCAATGCACATAATTACTCTAACATACACAAGGAACTCTAGAGACTCTATAAAATCGTATTCCTTGCATCAAACCCATTTAAAGGAACACTGCACAATCATCCCCTCCAAAAAACTATTTCTTTTCTTTATTATTAAATAGTATAATCACTAAACTTAATGGCTTTTATTTTCCACCTATCGAAAGATGAGAGGCAGAGGTGAGGTAAAATTTGTTGAAGATGCAATTTGTTTGAGAATCTAAGCCATATGGAAACAACATACAGGATTGTGTGATGCCATTTATGCGATTTATAGGAGGAAGTATGAACTGCATGCGACTCTAGAGACTAATCAAAATTTTCCAAAGATTGGTATGCTGTTTACAAGATTCCCATCAAATAATGTGTTTTCATTCCAACAGCAAATGTCTAGAATCAGAGGGAAAGAGGACCGAGCATCCCTAGGAAACTTCCAAAAACTACGAAGTAGGATTGTTGCTGGGAGGGAAAGGAAAACTATAACCAATATTAATTCGGCAATTGTAATTGTCCCATCAAATGCAAGATTACATGCTTTGATAAAAATTGGTCAGGCACCGTAGATCTATTTGAACATTTTTACTTTCAATTTAAAAATGAAAGAGCAATTTCTTTCATACTAATTTAAGACATTTTAGTTCTTTTGCTTTTTGCCATTGCATTACAAAAAACATTAGTTATTGTTTACATAATTTAAAATTAATAAGATAAATATTAAATGCCTCGGTCTTAAAAGAAAATAATTTAAAGCAAAAATAGTAGGTGAAATGTTAATTTTACACAACTGTTAATAAACAAAATGACAATGAATAAACTAACAATGCCCACAAGATCGCCTTTTCCATATTCACCAACCAGCTCCTTTTTACCATTTGAATGTGTGATAACAGACCTTAGACGTCCACTAAGTACTATATAAGTACAATCTGAGTCATCTCCTTGCCTAAAAAAAATCATTATAATTATTAAATCAACTAGTTTCCCACAACTCATCGAATACTAAACACTAATTTACCTGTATACTGCTCGTCCACTCTCTAGGAAAACCCAATCCAAAGCAAAATCAACCTGCCTGACAAAAGGCGACAATCTTCTGACTACAGTATGGGCAATGTGGAGCACAACTTTAGGTTTTTCTCTCAAAATACTGTAAACGTACTTTTTATCAGCTAATAAAAAATTTAATTTGAAAAAAAAAAAAATCACCTTCCACTTACGTATAAACAGTAGTCTTCGAGAGGAGTGCTATACAAGAATTATGTTTTGTACGAATAGTAAAAAAACTAGGTTCGCCAGTAAGCACAGCCAGACCGCCAACAATTTCACCAGGGTAGGCAGTAAACATGTGAACCTCTTCTTCCATATCAGTAGTTTTTTGGGAAACCACCAAGGAACCACTCAGCAGATATACCAAGGCTACATCCTTTATTGAATTATATTACATTTTATTTAAAAAATTGCTAAACCATAATTTATTTTCAATAATTGCTAAAGTTTCAAAATAAACATTCTATATTCTAAAAGTATTCATTAAAAGAAAAATCTAGATTTCAAAATTGCTTTGTTCACAAGATATTATACTAATTAAGATATTATAACTAAGTTATTATAAAGATATTATGCTAAATTAAATTAATTGGCAATAGTTCGTTTAAATTACCATATGAATTTATTAGTGGAAAATTTTACTTTAATTGCGTTAAGATTATAAATCAACAACTTTCCAAAGCTAATATTCCAGAGGATAAAATAATGTCACGAAGGGCAATTAAATGTAAATCAATCCAGCAAAAATCAGTATCCATCCGGTGATTTTGGGTCAAATAAAATGCATCTCACCCAAAATACATCAAAAAGATAAAAGATCCTAAACATAACTTGAAATTATTTAAATAAATAAGTGTGAAAGAGCTACTCTAAATTAATTAAAGTCTAAACCTGGACCTGAAATAAAAAAGGAAGACAATCAAAGAAATGAAGAAAACTGAACACAAAAAGCGCTATGAAGAGTGGGAAAAAAACTTAAAGCATACGATCGATAGCTGTCCAGGTTTAACAAGTTTAGAGAAACGTGGCGAATGCTGAGAGCTGTAGGTATTACACGATCCGGTTAAATATAAAGTAAATATTTAATGATGACGAATGAAAAAAATCACTACGAAATTTAGATACAGAGGATAGAGCCGAATTTACGGGAAGGGTAACACGTTCAACGAGTGTATAAAGAAAGTTTTCGAATCACGAGATTCCTAAACGAAATATCAATATCAGAGTGTTTTTCAGTTTCTACTTTCTTCATCACATGTTATAGACCAATCGCTAAAACATTTTTTCGTTCTTATCGAATTTAAAAATATTTATTTTGAAGAAGAGGCAAACAAAAGAAATACAAAAAATACTAAGAAATACCAAATTTTGGAAGTTTTTTTTCCACTTAGAACATTCAGTATAAAACTGGAAAATTGTTTTCTATGATTTTAGTGCGATTATGGTATGTTCAAAATTGGTGTCTTACGTTCCAGGTGAAACCGCGTCAGTGGTTCGCTAAAAACAGACGTTTCGCGCTTCAGGGACATTACACCTCGAAAGCCAATAAGGCATTAAGCCTTGATGGACAAATGGGCATGTTAAGACACAAAAAGAAAGGTTTAAAAAATCAATAAAAATGTAGAAGAAGTCACTGGAGACAAAAATCATCTTTTATTTGTATAAATTTAGGCTATATAATTATGTATGACAATGTTTATGCCAACCTTATGCGATTCTTCCTTCATGAGATATGTACCAGCTGGTACACGTCGGATTTCCACCTTTCCATTCATAATAGTTGATTGCTCTTCAAGACCTAATTCTTGGATAAATGCATCAGTAGCTAATTTGATTTGAAGCTGTTCATCGATACTTTCTAAACTTTTTCTACATATGCTGCCTCTATTGCTCATAAACTGAGATAACACTTTCTCATCCTAGAAATTACAAAATTCCATCTTAATATAAATAATGTGGAATAATTTTTTTTTTAATTTATTGTCTTGGTTATAAATCAACTTATTTATCGCTTAAATGAATAAATAGTAAAAAAAAAAAATCCTTTATACACAAACTTAAAAGATCATGAGGGAAATACTCGTTGCTTTAATTTTAAATGAACTCAACACTAGAATAATTCTGCAGAATGTGAAACCATAAAAGAAAAATTTCGAACCTGAGATTCCGATGGAGGGACTGAATTAGGCTTTAAGTCAAAAGCCGAACGTGATTTACGTGTCTGATTACCAGCCTCATCTTCATCACCTACAAAAAGAAAGTCAAACAAAAAGTAAATAGGACAAAAAAAAATATTACTTAATATTTCAAATTATTGTAGTAATGAAAAAATTGTTAGTCTTGTATATATACTTACAAATATTACTCGATCCACTAACAATCGTAAAATTAAAGACGTCTTCCTTATTAAAAGAAGAATCTGCTCTGGTTTTTACTGGTGATCCATTACTAGGTTTCTTTCTCTCTTTACCCTAAGTAAAATTGTTTATATTATCAACTGGTTGAACGTGTCACTTTTAGGTGGAGGAATGGTGAGCTTCTTGATTTAAACTATCGACCTTAAGTCATTAGCGCTTGAGGTCAAAAATCATGGAGATTGTACACAGGCACTTTTTGGCATAAGATACTTGCAAAGTTAGGCAGGCCGATTGAAAAATTAATTTTCATAGGCCATTATTTAACTGGAAATACCATTTTACTGAATGTTTTTTTCATTTTTAGCGATTTTCTTCATAAATGGTCTTTGGAATTTCTTTAAACTAGATATAAATGTATACACCTCTGGTCAAACACTTTTTAAAAACAATTTCCACAGCTAATGACATTAATGCAAATTAAGTGTCATTTCAGAATGGTGTATGTTTCTTACTATGTGCCCTTAAATGACAAATTACCTAAAAAATATATTTTAATACGAACTTCTATCTTTGAAGAAAATCTATCTTTTGAATATGATAAACAATTAAAAAAAACACATAAAAGTGTTCGCACCAAAATTTTATATTCAGCTAATATTTTCTACCAATAGCGAAATTCCTGTGTTCCGAAATAATATGAAACCAACTTGGAAGCAACATTTCAATCATTATTTTTGTAAAGTTCTTTGAAATATGTTTTCCGTGCCTACGTCTTCTAATTTTTGTCATCTTCAACAAGCTTTCGTATATCTTCTTCTACAATATCAAATACATCATCGAAAAGTTGACTATAAGAGATGGAAGTCTTAATAACATTTCAGCTAGGAATTGTAATATCTATAATCGATGACAAATAACCAATTCAATTTACATAAAGCGTATTTAAAATTGATAATTACGATTTCTTTGCATACCGTTCCAGCACTCTTAATTTTCCATTTATGTTTATATTAATGAGTTAATATAAAACCATCAACCAACAAGAGACTTACAAGACAGAAACCCTTTTAACCACGTATTACTCACCGGTTTAACTAGTTCCGCAGTAAGTCCTAAATACTGGTGAAGAGCAGTAAAAGTTACTCTTTGTAACCTAACCATAATTACTTGCATTATTCTAATAAATGAATCAGGATATTCTTGAAAAACTTCCTGAAAGGCAGCCATTGGTAATCTAACTACTGTAGAATCTTCAATAGCACGAGCGGATACAGTTCTGTATGGATGTGGATGACCCTATGGAGAAAACAATTTATATTACAATACAAATAATGCAATATAGTTGCTAATGCTTCGTAAATTTTGACATAATAATCGCAAACTAACCGTTAAAACATCAGTGAAACTCAATAATGAAGTAACAGAATCCCCAGTTTTAACAATTTTTAATGAAATAGTACTACCGTCGTTACTATTGACAAATACATTAACTTTGCCGTTTTGTACCACATAAAAATTTTCATCTGGATCACCTGTAATATATATATTTTACAATTACTACTTTTTATATTATTATTTTATTTTTCTGCAATTGCTTATGGATTTCCTATGACTGAAGTCCAGTGCTAGAGAACTTATTATTAAAGTCAGTGATATTGAAAAACTTAATAAACATTCATTCATAATCATCCCTCTCCATCGTCTAAGCAGTATGAGGTTAAACCATTACCACTTCAGCTCTGATTCGTTCTATACTTGTAATAAATTAATTTCGGACATAGAGAGCATCAAATATTTTTTTTTTTCTTTTCTTTTCTGAGATGATTCAAAACAAGAAACTAGTAACATTTAATTTTTAGTTTCTGTGCTGTAAAAAATGTTAAGTTTCAAAGTTCCACTAAATTCTTTTTCCACATCTTCAAGACCATCTATAATATTAAAACCTTGATAAAGACAGGAAACTCTGTCGAAACGCTGGCATAATTGATGCTTTCTTAACTGGTCCTCACCAAATTTCTTCACACGTAATGTAAACTGACGCAAAAATCGAGATGAACAAAATGACGTGTTATTCACTTCTTATTCACAAAATTAGAAACTTAGAATACTATTATCCTTTCTTCGTTAAGGTTATAGGAATCAGTAGATTAGCTAACATAAATTCTTTATTTCTACATACCTATTTTAAAAAGAAAGGTGCCTGCAGGTAATGTTAAAATATCTGTATGCTTGCAAAGCTTCAGAAAAATAGGTTTTTCAAAATGCCCGAAGACTCTGGAAATAAATTTACATAGAATAGTAAAGTATTCTTAAAATTAACACAATGGTACAAGAAATTATGGCAAATGAATGAAATGACCATACGATTCTAAACATCAAAATTTGTATAAATGTAATGTACTTATATAAATTTTGCAATACCTAATACTTTGCAGCATATAGAATGCATCCGGTGGAACTTTTTGATCATCCTTTAAGTCTTCTTGCAAATATTCCGCAGGTGGTTCGGAAGTCTGCAAAAAAAAAATGATAAATTTTTAAAACATTTCAGTATATTCAACAATTATGTAAAATTAATGTTACGGTCAATTTTGGATATCCATTCAATTCTAAGTTCAATTGTAACATCATGAAAGTATTGTAATTACATCAAAGTAATGGAATAATGAACACTTTGTTTAGCATTATGCCCATTGGCCTTGAGATTTCCATTCCTGCTACATTTTTACAAAGTGATTCAACTGAATTAATATTTAATTTAGGACGTACCGCCTGACAGAGATGTAGTACCGGAATCTGTTCATGCAGTCCAGAAGACATGTCAAGATCAATTACCAGTCACATTTGAAATCTAAAGTCACCCAAACTCCCCAAAACCAATTTTTCTAAAAAAAATATTTTAAAAAAATTGAGAGATTTATATCTGTGCATTTAGCATTCCGTTTAAGTACTTCGTTGGAGCAGTTCTTGAAAAAATTCCAAAAATCTCAAGAGTCCTATTCTGTAAAGTCGCACTTTCGTTAACCGAGTTTCTTCAAATTCCAGCAATGCATTTAATACACCTCAATATTATTTAGGTTCTGGAACCACATTGTACTGAAATGGCACTTTTCAGGCTATGGTCCCCCATAATCTCCAAAACTATATTTTTCTAGGAAAACCGATTCAAACGAAAATAATAGGCATTTGTATTTTGGTTGATTCAAAGTTAAAAGAAAATCTTCAATTTTCAAGAAAATCGTAAAAAGCAGAAAAAGCTATAACAAAATTAAACTTCCAGCTGATAATTTTTGACCGAAATCTCCGTATCAGATTCGGTGTTTTTACTTAAATGGAATATCAATTTGAGCTTCTTGCGATTCT
This sequence comes from Triatoma infestans, assembly GCA_011037195.1. NCBI lineage: Eukaryota > Metazoa > Arthropoda > Insecta > Hemiptera > Reduviidae > Triatoma > Triatoma infestans. The sequence continues at coordinate 22,912 of JAAEAF010010357.1, forward strand.
AAGTTTTTGAGATATTTTGTTCTCTTTCTCACACATACATACACACGAGCGCACGTACACACGCGCGCGCACCACATACAAAGATAGAGAGGGAGTCTGAGAAACGCCCGATATGCTACAAACTCAGTCGAACCTCAAAACATGTACTTCGGGTGTAATTCAATTGTTTAATACGATCGTAATAGTTTCTCTAACAGCATTAAGAGAAAGTAATAATAGGTGATACTGAATAATTTCATTTCTCAGCTTCCAAATGATGTGATAAAAAGCGTGCATAAAATATACATTTTCCGAGCGTATTATTATGATCTAGAAAATAAACATTTTGTCCAATCATTTCTAGCTAATGTAATCTAAAACTAATAAAGTGCCAATTATCGGCCCATGAACATTTTAACAATTATTTCCTTTACACATCTGACATGTTAACTGCCTGCAAGTAGCTTCATTTTTTTTTTTTTTTTTTTTGTTAATAAAACTTAAAATTTCTTATGTGTTTCATTTGTTTAAAAGAGCGATGACTTATGTTTCCTGACAGCCATCAAATTTCCCAACATTTCCCTTTTTATTCAACCTCTTCATATCTAAATATGACGAGGATATTCTTTATTCACAATTTCATGTAAAATCAAATTGAACAGACTTTAATTACAAAAAAAAATTACAATTAGCTGAAGAGGACGTTCGGCATCCTTCTTCAATCGAAGGATACGGTTGGCGAACTTTAAAACCAGCTTTCTTTTTTTCCCTTGCTTTACTTGACCGGAAATAATCTTCATCTGCATCAAAAAAATTGTACAACGAACATTAATTAACCATATTCATGGAACGCCAAAAAAATTATAGATCTAGACTCCAAATGATTTTTACCTTCCTGAGCATTTTGCGTCCATAAAATAGGACTTTGTCTCTTTTGCGAAATCTCGGTCTGGTTTGCCCTACTCCAACCAATTTCTTTACCTCCGGCAAAACTATGAAAAACAAAATCGATTACATATCATAAAGACTTAAACAGTGAATGTATAAGACTAAGAATGAGAAAGAAGGCCTTTTTTCCTATTAATCACAAATATTAAAGTCACTTGTAGTATTTTATCCGTTGTAGCATGTATATTTCTTGTATTCGGTTTCGGATTTTCAACCATCGTCAGAGCAAATTTATCAATTTCGTGCAGAGAGCTTCCTGCAACGTAATATTTCTGTTACACTGGACACTTACATACAACCAACAAATCAACCGTGTCGAGTGAAACAGAAACATTGCGTTGAAGTGAACTCTCTGCACGAACTTCATAAATTTACTCTGTCGATAGATGAAGATCCGAAACCACTCAGAAATACAAGAAATATACATGCTACGACCGATAAAATAACAGATGTTATCCAGCATTGCGGACCCATCCACATATTCTTCAATTTTTTTGCAGTAATATAAAGAATACATATATACCAATTTTACAATAAATACATCCTATCGCTTCAAGCGTGGATTTGAACTTTATTAAGCTTTATCTTGGACCAAGAAAATAGGTGCATAATAATTAAAAAAACGACTTCAATAAAGTAGAAATGCAAGTATGAACTTGCTTAGAGTTTAGGGTAGACTTAACTCCAAATAAAAATGACTATTGTAAATAATTGCGCTGTTATATATTATAGATGTATATTGATTTTTAAAACAAAAGAAAAATCAATTACTTCGATGTTTAATTGCAATAGATTCTTTCTGTTACATCAGCACAAAACAATTTGACTTACGAAATGGTTATTACTTAATAGTGCTTACTGTAAATAAGCTAAAGAGTCAAGTTCCATCTATCTAACCCTGAAATTTCAATTTCATACTACATTTTGCAAGGCAAAAAAAAACTTTCACTTTCTTATTAAATTCTAAAAGATATTTCATTAGCATCAAGATGAAATGATAAGATCAAATAGAATTTCGTAATCTTTATGGAATTTTCTAAATGAAAAGTCATCGCTTTTTCTACATTTTTAAGGTCAGTAAAAAAATCTAATCAGAACAATCATGTAGACTGAAATTTCAGATGCTTCTAAAGAGTAATAAGTAGATCATATATTAATCAACATACAAATTTACAGTATTAAGAACGATTAAAACCAAGATACATTCTTATCTAATTTAAGAGATAACAAATTTTATACCTCCTGATTAATTACTTTTCAAGGTTTCTAATTCAATTTTGAAAAATAATTCTGTAAAACAAATAATAATTACCTTTGTTTTTCCATTTTCTTACAAAAAGAACTGCCACAAATAATATCGAACATGAAAATAGTATCACAAAGAGAACAATCTGAAAAAATAATAATTTTACCTAGAATGCAAGAGAATTTAACAATATTAAATACTTCAATTCACTCGTAATTAAGCTAATACATTCTACCATTTTACATAATATAACAATGTTTCAATTGATTTTTCTTATCTTAAAGGTTTAAAAAAAACATCTAGAAGGTATTGAGAGATATAAATAATGAAGTAGCTCTATATTTTTCTTTATCTGTGTTTATAACTTTATCTCACTTTTATCACATACTCTACTATCGCCAGTATACGATTGTCACGCCTTAATGAGATGTTTATACGGCAATTGCCAGAGGAGTTGTAAGGAAAAAAGTTGTTGCTCTACGTTTCGGGTACCATTGTGCCCTTCTTCAGGAGGTCTGCAAAATTTATTGTAGTGAAGAAAAATGGCATAGATTTATAACAATTAAAAGAAAAATTTCAATTCTTATGCTGAACAATAATGTACCATTTCGCTAATAAATTTTGCAGAGCTTCTGAAGAAGGACACCAATGATACCTGAAACGTAAAGCAACAGAGAATTTTTTTTTTAAACTATTGTGACCGTAGCCGTATTAATACCTCATATATTTTTATTAACCTTTATGAAATAAATAACTGTTCATTACTTGAAAATTAAATGCCTTTTATTAAAAAATCTTAAGTAGATTATTAAAGAATCCACTTTGTATACCTAAGTTCAACGAATTAGTAACAAATATCAATCTGATGTATTACATTGTTATAAAAAAAAATTAATTAAGTAGTTCAAAATTGCCTTCTCCATATATTAACATTTTTTTCAATCTGTAATCAATTACCTGCCAATTGTCATTCACATCCAATCCCAGCAATGGAAACCATTTTCCCACAACGAAAGAACTAATGTCCCTATTGAGATCATAAAATAAACGCACTAAATCCATATTTAGTAGAGCTCATTTCCAAATTAATAGGCAAATCGAACATTGATGTATTTAATAGCAATTTAGAAAAATTAACAAATAAATTAGGAAGAAATGCTACGGATATTGTACTAGAGACGTATAACGCACGTATAACCACAAATATAACATTCCAGCTGGGGAACTATCATAGCATTTAAAAAAAAATTACTGATAAGAAACCAGGCGTGGACCATCACTTGCATCAGCATCTTTCAAAAACAAACTCGCAGAAAAGCGACATTCAAAAAGTGACTTAACTAAATTCTCAAGTCGAGATTTTACGTTAATATGTATATAAGATTATATATATTTATATATGTATGTATGTGTGTGTGTGTGTAGCATTCTCGTTTTGTGCGTAAGGATAAGCAAAAGCGGTCATTCGAAATTTCTGGATAAATAATTACCATTCCTGTCAACCCTGCAACTATAAGTATTCAACTGAGAATGTGTCTGCAGAATTTGTAATTCAAATAAAATCTCCCCTTCCCGCATCCATTAAACTCAACATTTCAAGAAAATGGAGTTTCGTAATAAACCATTGCTTTATCTGGAGTTATCTATCATTCTTATAATATTCAGACAAATATTTTCTAGAGTTATTATCTTAAAATATTGTTTCCTTCATAATTTTGCTAGACTTGTCTTGTTTTCGAGACAAATATATCCGTATTCGAACCTTGAACCTACTTCATTCGGGGAAACGCTCGATATCATAGAAAGGAAAACATGAAAATTAATTAGAGTAAAAGAGATTTATTGGGCTGGTCGATTGAAGTGAAAGGGATTCATTGGGTCTCATTTTCCACAAATGAAAATTTCAAATAATTCTGAGTAATCAGAGATATTTTCCGTGATAGCCTGCTTCTTTTTGGGGTCATCGACCTGTTCGCGTGTATAAACTATGTAAATTTCAGTATATAAACTGAATTTGCTCTTTGCAATTCTGTGTTATCACGCTGTTTTGACAAAACATCCTGATAATGGGCGAACGCCCGAAACTGGTCGATGACCACAAAAAGAAGTATGCATTCACGGAAGATATCTCTGATGCTTTCCAGCTCTGCAGAACCAACCATAACAATTCTGAGTCAATCCCTTTAAAAAGAGTTGCTCAATTCGGAATAGAAAGTTCATTCTTGAACAAATAGCTAGGGGAAATGCAAAGCCTGAGAAGCTTGATAACTGAATTTATCATAAACGAATCAACAGCTGGTAATCAGGACGACATTTCTGTTACTGACTTAGGGTATTTCAGCCTGAAAAAGTTCCCAAATAATAGGACTTACAGATGTTTAAGATCAGATTTTGAATTGTAAGGGCTACACGTTATGAGAACAGATCGTGAGGACGGGTATCAGAGTAGACGTCCTACTCGTAACAAACGACTACTTATAGACTTTACTTTTTAACCCAAATAGAAATGAAGTCCTGATATGGGGCTAAAAATATCTTTCATTACAATCATAACTTCTTTTGTTGGGGCTTACTGGACACCAGGAGAGGAAGCAGGATAACCTCTATGACCATAACTCGTTATATTTGGAAGGTTTTGAACGCCCTCATCCTGCATGAAAGCAGAAAGGAAACCCTAGTCGTAAGGACCTCATTGTAAATCTGTATACGTGCTTAATGATGGAAAACCTACCATGATTCTCAGGGCGTCTCTTGGTACAAACGCCGGATTCAGCCTTATGTTCATCACCCTTGAAGTCTGAATTAACATAATCGGTGATCGATAAGCCTGTGGAATCAAATCAATTAAAAATCGTAATGGTAACTTGCTTCATGTCTTGGACAACCACAGAAAGTCTTAGATAAATCCGAAAACTGGTGGTTGAAGAAAGCTAACAGAAATGTATCAGTTCCTGATTGTTACGAAAATTTCGTTCCAAAAGAATATTCATGTGAAGAAATACTGAAAATAATATTTTGCCACATCTAGCATAGCTATGTATCCACAGGGGTTTCTTTAAAGCCTAATCGCAGCGCTAAACTTTGCTGGCAATTAATATTCATATTCAATTAAGAATCAAAGCCTTTTGTCTGAATCTGTCAATTCGACGTATATACCACAATTTTATATTTACTACTTTATAGTAGAATTATAAAAATTCATTTTAAATTTCCTGAACTATGTACTAATAGAAAGATAAAAAAGTGGAGTTAATTTGATACGAACTTATAAGGTATTATTAACAAAAAATAATTTTATTATAAATCCAATTTAACAGCTCACTCTGTCATTGCAATAAATACTCGGACACATATTGTTACTAATCAAGACTGATTAATAATTATTAAATTATAGTTTGTATTAAAAGTTCTTAGAATATACTCTAGCATGCTTGTTCGTTCTACCACCACCTGCAATAATTTCTGTAAGAAAAACATAGGCAATGAAAAGGTTAACTATTCCTATAAATCATCTCATTGGAAAGTGCATTGTTAACAATATGACTTTTCTTTTTTTTAAGCAACAAAACCAAAAGCTTAAAGAAATAAGGTTTACATTCAATTTTTTATTGTAGTTCCAGAATCCTCTTAATTTCACAATAAATTTTGGTAAATCTTAAAAAATGAAAATGCTAACATTTAAACTATTAACATATTTATGTATTGCCACAAAGTTAACATAAGATTTTCGTATTGTTTCTAGATAAGTTTATTCTAATTCAGAGGAGGAAATATATCTCACTATTTCTCTCTATAAGATCGGATATGACAAATAACCCACAGTGGTATTATCATAATGGTAGCAGTAAATACGGCTCCATGGGCACACTTTTCCTGAAATCAAAACTTCAATTATATTTCTTGAGCTGTGGCAGTATCAGGCAATTAATTAAAAGAAAAATTACTGCTAAGTTATACAAATAATATCTTCTTAAAAACAGTAAGCAACTTATAAATCGTTTTCCAAAGAATTAATAATCTTTTTTAAGAGCAAATGAACTTACTGCAAATGAAAGTCTCTGGGCAGGAGGACCTGAAACGAGGGTTCTCTGTTGATTCAGATTTAACCCTCTTCTTACTAAACGGAGACAGTTCAAAGAGTTTCGTACAGAAGCCATCATTTACAAAAACAAATTAGGATTTTTAACTTTTCTGCACAGATATTCCAGCAGATTGTGAAGGTTAAGTATAAAAGTATTTCGCTAGTTGGCACTATCTAACCAGAAAAATTAGCGCTAGTGATCCTCACACAATCTTGTATATACAAATGCTATTTTTATTGCTGATCAGATAAAAAAAAAAAATCAGATCTTAATTATATAGCAAAAAATATTATCGATTTAAATTGAATGTGTATTATTATTTTAATTTATTGTTGAATACCGTATGAGTTTGGACACATGAGGCTAAAATTTGGATGAAGAAGGTTTCTCAGTATTATAAGAGATATTTAAGGTAGATAAGAGTGGTATCAAATTACCTATTCTTTCTTCAAGTTGAATCTTATCTGAGTTGAGATATGTAGCGGAATCCAACAGTGATTTTTATGTACTGTTAGTTATGTGGTTCATTTAGTTTGTTTGATTTACTTATTAAACTAATAAACAGCGAATTACGTACGTATTTTATGTGAAACTATTTTTATTAAGCAATAAGTAAAATGATTAAATGCGGAACGTCAATTCATTCGGAAAAACCTTTTATTCATGTTCTATCGACTCATTTAAAAAACCTAAAATGTGACCACTGTTATGCAGAGTAAGTGAATCATTAAAAAGAATATTATCATGAATAATAAGAATATAATTACGTTATTACAAATATTTAATTATGTCTTTAAAAATAATTGTAACTATTGATCCATTTACATTAATACAATAATTTAAAAAATATTTAGAGGACAAAGTTATTGTAGGTGCGAACTGCTCAGTTGTTCAGGATGTCGTTATGTAAAATATTGTGATAGAAATTGTCAGAAATATGCATGGGGTATCCACAAGAATGAATGCATCAATTTACGGAAACTACCTTCTGGCAAAGAACTCCCTAGTACAGCAAGACTTTTATGTAGACTTATAACTAAACTTAAGGTATATATTTTTTTATTAATTTATATTTATAATCCATTCGTGATTTTTTTAAACTTATTTATTATAGCGAGGTGGCGATCAAGAAAAAGGAAAATACGACAGAAATAAATTCAGATTTTTCAAAGATCTTCAATCCCGTATGTATTCTCTCCAGAAACTTTGAGAAAATAATTAATTTTAAGTATCTTCTTCCTAATTTTGTTACGATTTCAGATTATTCTGACATTAAAGAGGATAAAAAAAGAATGGAACATTCTATATCTTTATACGGTGTTCTGAAAGATTTCATGGATGAAAAGAATCTTCCAAATTTCTCAGAATTTACGGGCATGTATGGAAGAGTAAGTTTCAATTTATAAGATTACAATAAACTTTAGTAATAAATAAAAATTCTGAATGCCCCTAAATAAATGAGTGTTGCTAGGTGGTAGTTAATTCTTTTAATATTCTTGATGGCGATATGAATAATTTGGGAACTGGAATTTATTTGGGAGCTTCTACAATTGACCACTCTTGTGAACCTAATGCTGTCGCAGTGTTTAGTGGAACTAATATAACAATCAGAACTATTAAGGATATTCCGGAATTTAAATGGTCGAAGGTAAACACTTTTTTGTCTTAATTTTCTTCTTTTTTTTTTTTGTAAAAAGTTATGTTTTAGGGTAGAAGTATGATTTTATTCAGATAGTGAATTTGGCAAACCATTCCTGTTTGTTATTTAACTGAGTCCGCTTTATATTTAATTTAATGGCAGCCCCCTCTTTAATTCCCCTAATTAATTTTTTTAACGCCTCATCAATATTATTTCCGTCATAATCCCAATTGCCTACTGAGTTCCCAATATTATCTTTAAGTCCCAAACTATCTATTTCTCTCCAAATTAATTTTGGTACTAAAAGAATCACAGCTTCATTTATACATTTATCTTCAATTGAAAGTTAAAGATATGGGTAAGTGATCCGAATAATTCTCAGGAATTACTTCAAATTTTTTAACATATGATAATAATGAATAATTGATAAAAAACAGATCAGCTATTGCCCTTATAAATGTGAATGCACTTCTTTATCATCAATTGTTTTTCCAATTAAAATACTAGATCATTATTCTCATAGAAATCAAGCCCTGCCTCCCTTTAGAATTAACAACTTTATTTTTAGAATTACGTTTGCTACTAATGCTATCGTTATAAAGTAGTTTTGAGCTAATAGTTTGCGCATTAGACAAACTATATGTGCTATTACTATAATATTTTTATTTCATTTTCTACTAAAAGGGTTTCTAAAGAGTCAAAATGGTTTTTCCAATTATTAAAATTAATATAAAAATCACTAGTTATTCCTAAAATTCTAACGATAATATTATATTCATATTCCAGAAAGAACATTTTCCTGCTTTAAATTTAGACTTTTTAAAACCAAAAACTGCACCCCCACTTGCTCTACCATGTAATGAATGGCGAAACGCCAGAGCTACAAATATTTTAAATTGGTTTGAAAGATTTCCACGTAAATTAACATTTTCTTCAATGTACATTGATTTCAAATAATAACATAATATCAAAATTATTTAAAAAATTGAGAAAGTTAAAATTTGTGCTTTTTATTCTTTAATCCCGCTATATTACAAGCTATGATCGTAATGCCAGAATCCATTTTACCTGTTTTTAAGTTCCTGTTTTCATTTTCCTTCAGAGGACATGTGTTGCGCCATGGTTGGGCGTCGAAAAGGAGAACGTTTCCCTGGAGGTCCTTCAGCTTTTTACTTCCCCGTTTTACTCTTCACTAACTTCCCTTCTTGACCACTTTCTAAGTGTACCATCCGGTACATTGTCTGTTAGCGAAGAAGAATCATCCTTTTTAATTTACTTTTGTAAAGTAAAGATAATTTACATGTGAAGAGTAATGTACTTTTGTGGTTTTCTTTCTTTTCAATTCGCCCAAATTCAAAGCATTTTGTCTAGTAACAGTTTATCGTATTTTATGTAGACTTTCCGATTTTGCTGTCTCTCTTCTTTCCATTAAGGAAATAACTGCTTTCTTATTTCTCTAATTTCTGCAGGAAAATCCTCTGACAGTATAATCCAGTACCTTTAAATTTTTTGCTAGTCTTAGTACTTTCATTTGCGTTTAAACGCAATAAATCTAATCAAAACAGGACTTTTATATTCCTAGTTCATATTCTTTTAATATAATCTAAATTGTTCAAGCATACTTGTGACTTAAGTACCTCTTTTTAAAAAACTTCAAAATCTAGAATGGTTTCTCTCGGTTTTTCAGGAAAAATTATATAAAATTAAATTATTTTTTTCTATAATTATTATCATAGAGTTTCACTTTGTTAGTTTACCTTTTATTTTCCTCAATCGTCTTAACAATGTCAGTATGAACACTGTCAAAAGCGTTAGCTTTTTTCATTGTTTCTTCCAATTTCTCTTTATAAAATTTAAACTGTTCATTACTCTGCTGAATCTCGTTCTGGAGACCTTTAATTAAATTTGCAATATCTTCTAAAGTCAATTGAACAGACATATTGTGCTAATTTTATTAAAATTAATAAAAATTAAAGTTTGATTAAAAGTAATAAAAAATTGAAATTTTACTATGTCGAATATACGTTTGTAAAAATATGAAATCAATAAATATAGATTACAAAGATCGTTTTGTCACTTATCTGTTTTGATTTTACAACAGAACAGAGTGCTCCAAATATTTAGTATTCCAAAGTACACTTCTAAAGATAAGAGGGTTAAAGTTAAAGAGAAAGAACAACAAGTCACTCTTATCCCTACTCCAATACAGCAATTTAGTTTAAATAGTTTATAGAGCTAATGTTAATATTTTTCGATGAAAACTCGTAAACCAGTCCTTAGAAATTTTTTAAATTTTAACAAAAATTACCAAACCTATTAAACTTCAAGCTTGCCAAAAATCACTGTTTAAAGTGGCTAGCAACCAACTGAAACAGGTAATAAACACAAGACACGATCTGAACAGGTAAAGTACAGAACACAACTCTACTAGAAACAGTATGCTTCAGTCGAGGACCTAAAATTGTTGTCAGCCCGAAGTTGTATAAATGAAGGGTAAATATTGTTGAACCAGAGTTAGCCCAGTCATTCAGATCTCCCTCCCAGACCTCCGAGAAATAGTATTCAAAAATCTGTAAATTAGCCTTCAGCAAAATAGGTTCCTGTTATTCTAAAGATCAATGAAATTATACTAATTAAAAAACTCTTACATGTGAAACTGAATTATAAGACATTTTAGGAGAAGAGTTTAAATCTATTTGGAATAAACGATTGTAACTAATTTTGGGAAGTCTTTCATCGCTCATTTCTAACAAATGAATTGTAAAGGTCTCTATTATCACTTTTAAATGATCTCTAGGGAAGACAATAGCTAAGTGGTTAGCGTACTGGATCCCACGCGGAGGACCCGGGTTCGAGTCCAGCTGTGCTGCCCTAAGATTTTTTCTTCCTAGGAGCCTCTACAGCTCACTGTCCGGCGATGGACAGTGTTGTCTGTAACGAGAGAATACTGTCCGGAGGCCGGCCGTGCACTGAGAAGGCTCCGGGCGCCAATGACCATAGATGTTGATGCGCCTTAAAAAAAAAAAGTGGTCTTTTCCAGTTTCCATGCCATATTAAAGTTAGAAGTGGTATGTTTAAGAGAGAGATCACCTTTTAAAAAAGTTTATCTGAGTGGATTTTACGATATCTAAGGTGTGTAGTGACCATATAGGAGCTGGGTACATTAATGTGCTAATTACTGTAGAATCATAGAGTTTCATTCAAGAATCTCATGAATGTAATTTAGTATTAGTAAAGAGTTTAAAAATTGCACTTCACCTAAACCTTTCGATCCACTTATTGATCGCTCCCTCAGCGGCTTCCAAGAATAATACGGATTTAATTTCCAAATCCTGTAACTTTTAACAGCTTCAGAGTTGGGTCAAGAAATAAACTATTTTGCAATAAGTTGTGAATCAAGGTAATGAACGCTCTTACCTGGTAAGTTAAATTTGGCATTTTATGTAAGGGTTTTTTTTTACAATTAGATGTAAACGGCAAATTATAATACCCACCGGCGGACATAACCATCTAGTCACATATCATCAAATGGATGAAAATGGATTGCATTAATGGCATAGCTGCTACATCATTTTTTTAAACAGGTTCTTATAGTTTTAAAGCTTAATATTGTCATTTTAATCATTAAATGAAAGTAACCATTTATATGTAGCCGTTATAGTAAATCATAAAATGAAAAAAATAATATTCATTGAACACATTTTTCTAAGACTAAAATTGATTTCGTTTATTCGTTTTAGATTAGAATATGTTACATTGATGCATTAAAAAGCACTGATGAAAGAAGAACTGTTCTTCTCGAGCAGTATTACTTCCTATGCGATTGTCCAAGATGTAATTCTTCAACTAATCATACTGAATTAGAAGCTGCTATGGAATGTCAAAAATGTTTTTCGCCAGTTAATTACCATGCAGTAGGTGTTATTTAAGTTGCACTTTATTTACTTTTTTTAATACTGCTTGGGAATACAGTTAGATTTTTTAGGATGGGGCCAAATGCTCACATTGCAATTGGGAAGTATCCAGTGATACCTTAAAAATGTACGCTGAAGTTGTCAAGTTTACAAATGAACAGCATGAGATAATGAATAGTATTGCATGTATCCTTTCGCTTTTTGTTTATCAAGTATAATGAGATTATATTTAAGTAATGGTTAAAAAACAGATTAATATACTTCCTTTCATTGATATGACACTGTAAAAAGAAGGAAATGAACGAATATTTTATTGAAAAGAAATCCTTAATGTGAACGTTTAAAAACAGATTTAGATGCTTGTAAATTATGCCTTTCAAAACAGAAAGGTATTTTACATAAAGACAGTCTTCTATATGTGAAAACAATGGATCTGGCATTTGAGGCATCAATACAATTAAACAAGTGGGATGACGCGTTATCATTAGGAGAACAGCTATCTGAAGGATACAGGTAAACAAGAATTTCTCTAGGCAGCAATATATAATTCTCTAATAAAAATAATGCTTCTATTTTGCAAAAAATGTGATACATATTTGGTTTCAGAAAGAATTTTTTTTTTCAATAACCATTAAATTCAAACTAAATATTCCTCATTAGCTCGAGAGATTGCGAATTTAATTTATTTCGAAGAGTGAAACTAGCGGAATCTCTCTAGCAAGCAGGAATTGATTTACGGCATTCTTGCTTTGCTGTTTGTATTAGCCAAGTGCTAATAGAGATAATCGGAAAGCCTTTCTTCAGGTGCTTGGCAATCCTGTACATCCTGCCTTTCAACATACATTTACTCACACACTGCATATGCAGTCTGTAAAGGAAGTTGATATGTGCAACTCCTTCAATTTAACATTCCCTCAGCCAGACTCTAGCTCACTGCCACTTTGCAGTTCCATCGAACTTAGCAGTTCGCCACTTCTAATAGTAATTATTTATATATAGAACTATCAAGTGTAGAGTCTAACAACATACCTTATTTTACTTAATCTGAGGCATCCGCAGTAGCCAAGCGCTTTCGTCTTTGGAGCTAATGGTCCCTTATTCGATTACTAGCTTCCGAATTGGATATCTAATTTACTATAATCGACGATATTCAAATGCCAAAAAGTCGGACATAGGATGCGACGAGCTGATCACATGTCGCAACAAAAGTTCTGTTTAGGATGTCTTAGGCCCTTCATGGGATGCAGCATCAGGATATAATATAGTTTACTAATCTAAAATAGGTACTTATAAAGATAATTAACTAAATTTAAAAGTCAGTATCAAATTGTGTTAGCCATGAATATAATTTTGAGAAAAAAATGAGGCTCAATTGATGAATAAGTAAGCCATGAACCTCTTGTCACCAAATTGCAGATAATAGGATTATTATTACATTATCAATTCAGGGATGGGAACCCAATGCCTCTTTGTGTCCTTGTAGGTATCCCATAGAACAATATCAATCGGCACTAGAACGAAAATCCAGACCCGGATCTAACCCACCTAAAGGTGATAGGGTTGATTCCATTGAGTGGAATTTACAATAAAGTAGACTTACTACAATTTACAAACCACTATCAGGTCTCTGGCAACAAGAATGCTATTTCAAAATATTTAGCCGATGTAAGTATTTAGAAATCATTAGCACAAAACTTTATCAATGAAAATCAAACTAGGGCAAAACCAAAGATAGGATTTATCAATGAACAAACTCATTCACACAACACACAGTATAAAACGATTACAAACTTCACATCCTGCACATCATATCTGATCCCCCCACGCCGTTGTGCTTATTTATGCTACAATAACTAGAATGTTGCTTTTATTTTTATTACAACGTTAGATTACAATATAATTTTTATTTAATTGTTCCAAAGTTCACTCACTATCATAGTTAACATTTTAAAAACTAATGTTTAATTGCCTTCTTTTATATATGTAAGTGAAATAAGACTTTACAGCTCACTGTCTGTGATGGACAGTGTTGTCTGTAATGAGAGAACACTGTCGCGGACCCGGCAGGGCACTGATAAGGGCCCGAGCGCAATGACCGTAGACCGTAGCTGTTGACGCGCCTTAATTAAAAAAAAAAAAAAAAAAAAGAAAGTGAAATAAGAAATGAATAAGGGCAAATATTAATTAAATATTTCAAGTTTCTAGTTATAAACCAATTTGGTTGTATAATGTAAGTAAATACTTTGTGAAAGAAACAAAGTTTCAAAATTATGGATAATTGGTATTAAACATTAGTAAATTTTATAATTAAATTTGAAAATGGATGTGTTTAAATGTTGAGATATATACATATGTGGGTATTGCAATGGATAGGTTTGAATACAAATTCACAGCTTATTCTAATTGTTACAGTACTGCTGTAAAATTAAAAAGTATTGTAAAATAAAAAAGAAATTGTTTAATTGCAATAATTTCTAAATAAATAAACGCTTGTCTTAACGCGCCATAAGTACTTCATTACAATAAACGTAAGTAATGTGTGTTACTAAAAGTTTCAGAGACATTTTCCGTGGTAGCCTCTTCATTTTGTGGTCATCGACCGGTTTCCGGGGCGTTTCGCCCATGGCTTCAGATGCGCTTTTCAGACAGTGTCCACACGGACATCTTACAGAGACTTAGTTTCCACTAACTGAGCCCTCGGGGAAACTAAGTCTCTGTACGAGTCTGTGTTGGCACACTGTCTGAAAAGCGCATCCTGAAGATGGGCGAACGCCCGAAACCGGTCGATGACCACAAAATGAAGCAGGCTACCACGGAAAATGTCTCTGATGCTTTCCAGCTCTGCGGAACCACAACAAATACTAAAAGTTTGTTTCCCCGGAAATGTTGTGTGCATGGCTCACAGGTAAGGAAATATGAAAGTCTCTAATAAAAAATTTATTATGTACCTTATGATGGTCTTATATATGTATATATATATATGAAAGCAAAAAGTTCTGAATTAAAACATAATAAGTAAAAACATTTTGTTGTTGAACTTATAAAGGAATTCAGTTTGTTTAAAAGAGTTGTTTCTCTAAAACTAAAAATATTGATTGGACAGTTAATTACTAACTGTATTCACAATGCGTTCTGCTAGTTTTTTTTAATAATTCTGCTGTCTGAACTGTTCACAAGTAAATGGGTAAAGTTTCCCCCACAAATTTAGTACACCAGCAATTACTTGCCTCCTACATCACTGCATGACTTCTCGCCTAGACAAAGCATCTACTAAGAGTACAAATTGCGGCATTAATGCCAGGGCTCAGAAACAAGAATTTATGTTTTATATATAAGTAGCTACCTTTTATACTTAGAAACTGTAAGAGAAATATTAAGATTTCAGTTTGTGTGCACACAGAATATGTAACAGATACACATACGATGTAAGAATCCCAAATGTCGTTAAGGATTTTGCTAGGGATGACTTTAGTTGCGAATGTGCTCAAACAGACTGCCGCTGGATCTGTTTACTATACTTCTTTTTTGCCCTTATTTTTCTTTAATAGTTGTTTTTAATTATTTGAATTAAGAACATAATGCCATCTTTCTATATTAAACCTAACTGAAAATTAATCGAATTTTATGATGTTCTGTTTTCCAGGAAACATTATGGTGACATACATCCGGTATTAGGTTTGCATTATATGAAATTTGGCAAGATTCTTTTATTGAAAAATGAATTTAAAAGAGCATTGGATGCACTTGAAAAAGCAGAAACCATAATAAAGATTACACACGGTACTGAACATGAATTATACAAAACACAACTTTATAGATTATTATTTGATGCTAAAAGTGCAGTATACGGAATATGATTTTAATTAAAAGTGAGTTATTTATATATTTTTTTTGCTAATTGCAAAAACTATATTAGAATGAAGGGAGTTGAACTTATTTATTACTTTTTCTTATAAGTTACATTTAGCTAGTTTTGAACATTATAACATAGCATACGAAACCGGTGAGTTGTTTGAGAAAGCAAAAATTAGAGAAAGTAATTAGAGGCAAGCAATTGCGGTAATGACCTTCATTTTTAGTGTTATTTCCAGGTTCTAATATTATTTTATTTTCAAAAATTATAGTATAAACAAACATCTTAATAACACTCAAATCACTATATATTGGCTTAAAGGAATATTCAGTAGAAAAAAAAGAAAAAGAGAATCACAATTTTTAATACTTTATTTCATACTTTGAACATTTGGTTCCCAGTGGTTACTATTTTGATGTATGAAAGATTTATTGCACTTGTTAGAAAATCTTGTGCGATTTTTTATTAATTTTACAACTTTGTCATCATTATGTTTTGTTATAGGATGTACTTATGTAAATATTTTTTTATTGATATATTTATTTTGCCGGTTTTAATGGTGATAGTTACTGTGAACTTGCATGGCATTATGTAATTTTTTAAAGTTTGTCGAATTTTGTTTTGGACCCTCAAGAACAAAATTCGACAAATATTAAATATTAAGTAGGGTATTTATGAATTTTTTTAAGTGGGATATTGTTGCAGTTTACATATGACACGGCCATATTATAGGTTCTTCTTTTCTCACTTCATTGAAAAATTCGTTCTTACCTTGAAAATAAGTAGCCTATATTAGTATAACTAGTATATTAGCATATTCTATTAGTATAACTTATCATATATTTTTAAATATAGTGTATTATCGCAACGATATACATTTTTTCTTAAATTTAACAAAATTTGATCGTTTCAATATCCATCTGTAATAATAAAAAGTTTTTTAAGTGGTTGACTTAATAATTTTAATTTGTTTCCGTTGCTTTTTGTTACTGCTATTTTGCCACTGGGCTTTGTTAATTTGTGGTCTTTCAGCTTATCATTGGACAGAAAAATTGTATATTGAAATACATTTGAGATTACAAGCAAGCTTTTATGTTTGAATTGTCTTCAACCATTGCTTTTTAACTTTAAAAAATATGATAATCAGATTTGTGTGTTAACAAAATAAAATCTAAGTAAATTACTTTTGATGTAGCTTATACCCCAGTTCTGTTAAACTCTTATACACTTCCTTCCTTTATAACATTGGTTTTATGCAACTTCTTTTGTGAGATGTTAAATTTGTTCCATGTTTCTTCAAATTTTATCAGTACCAATATGAGCGTACAGATTTTATCTTCTGCTAAATGATGTGCGGAAGTCTTATTTCAAGAATATGAAAGTGGCTGCCCACTACTTATTAATGCAATTTCGGCAATACTTTGAGAGGTTTTAGCCCCCAATTCTCTAGCGACGTCCGATTGCTAGCCTTCGTGCAGCGTTAATATTTCCATTCCATCGGTCTTGTTTCAGCGTCATAAATAAAATAAAAAGTAATAATGAGGAATAGTTAATTACTAGCGGAATCTGGGTGTGAAGACCAGAACTAAATGGCATTTGAAACATGCTAACCATACACTTGCTTCAAATAACAATCGCTGAGCAAGTTTTGATCCTTCGAGGGTTCTTGCACTAAACGTTTAGATTTTTCTTTCTGCTGAGAGATTATAATTCTCGATACCCTTATTGACTTTCTTTTCGTAACTATGAACTATTAATTCATAATATTTTGAAAAAGTATTCAAATTGTTAAAATACCAAATATTAAGGAGATGGTATAGATCAAAATCAAGTTCAATTTTAGTCGCCTCTGTGATTTTAAATAAATTATTCACTGTGATTCTCAAATGAAAACAAAAAAAATTTTGCGTTAGAATTAATTAGTAAATTATTAAAACTACTCCTGGTTTCCATTCTTGTAAAAATTTATTATTTATTCAAGCCACACTACAGTTCTGGAAGATTTGTTTAGGGAAGCCTTAAAAACGTATGAAATACTGACGAATTTATCTTGCTGCAGTTTTCACATTCTAATTTTTTTTTTTTGCAATTTTTTCTAAATCAGTAGTTACTCTTAAATTAACTAGACGATGGTACCGTACATTATACTGAATAATAGATTGAAGGTAAGCCTAAAGTATTATTTTCCAACAATACCCTTTAAAAAATGTAAGTATGTATAGTAAGTATAGAAAAGTCGCTAAAGAGAAAAAAAGTATCAATCATTCAGTAACATTTTGGTTGATGGGTACTGACCAAAGTTTAACATTGGTTCATAAAATTTGAGCTTCCTGTGATTTTTAGTTTTTTTGAGTTACTTTATTAACACTCACTCATACTACATACAGACATTCACAAAAGATTTTTTCGTATCATGTATTTCTGGTGAAAAATCATTCAAAAATTTGACACAATTCAGTACCTCCTCTTACAGCTTTATAACAAATACTGATCCAATAATTTTGTAAGTAATTTCCTTAAATTACTTTACAATTTAGAATCTAAACAAATATTTAATATAGAATTATAATTGATTCTTTTTTTTTAATTCTGTAATTTTTATTTATCTGATGATTTGTACCAATTGCAGGAAGTTGATACTACTATTAAAGAATTTATGTATTTAAAAATGTTAATAGCTAAAATTTAACAAAATCTTAATTTTTTTGATAAATAAGAGCATTTACTTGGGAATGAACAATGATTCCTTTTTTTGAATATCAGTCTATAAGTTCACTAGGTTTAGGTCATACTCTAAAAAATTAAAAACGGATAAAATAATGGAACATTGCATAATGAAAACATGAGATGTAATTATAGCCTAGAGTATTCATGAAAACTCCAAAGTTTATCAACGTGAATCATATTATAAGAATTATAAGATTAATAATTTATAGAGTATAATTTTTAGCTGCTGTTTGGTTTAAAAAAAAGATCAATTATAATTAGATTTCACTTAGACAGTTTTTAGATAATAAAATAATTTGTCACCCAGATATTTAAGGCTTCTATCGTACAGTATATCGTTAAATAATTGTAAACTTGCCAACAGTCTAGGTGTCTCTTACTATATACTACTTCAACAAATCCTAGTAGAATCTTATTTTAGAATTTTGTCTCAGTTGGAGGCCAAATTTAGTTTGTGAGGTTTTAAAAAAAATACATAACAATTATGAGAGAAATTGTACATTTACAAGCTGGACAATGTGGAAACCAAATAGGATCAAAGGTACTTAACATATTTTTTTAATTTTTTTTTTTTCAATAATGTTCAAAAATAAAGCTGGTGGGGTAATATAATTTATTAAGGATATTTGTGCACTCAAACATTACAAATAGTTGAATATTCCATTAGAAATAAACACTAAAATGGCATATTTTATAATAAAACCTACGAACTAATAAAATTGAAAGGAAATCGTTAAATAATTCGATCCTCTTTGAGTTACTTTATTCCCTTCTTAAATTTGAAGATATCCATTTTTAGTTTTAATTTATCTAACCATCCTGTTAATTTCAAATTGACACTTGGCAAGTTATTTTTCAGTTTTGGGAGATCATATCAGATGAACATGGAATAGATCCCGTTGGAGCGTATCATGGTAATAATGCCTTACAACTTGAGAGAATCAATGTTTATTACAATGAAGCATCATGTATGTATTTTATAGTTTAATTCCCTATTTTTTTTTCTTTTTTTAAATGTTATTACCTTAGAACAAACATGGGTTATTGCGGTTTGTTCCTTATTTAATGCCGTTTTAAAAAATATAAACTTAACATAAACTACTTCTATTGTAATATAAGGTGGAAAATATGTTCCCCGTGCGGTACTTGTGGACTTGGAACCCGGTACCATGGACTCAGTTAGATCTGGACCATTTGGACTTCTTTTTAGACCAGATAATTATGTTTTTGGCCAGAGTGGGGCAGGTAAGATGTAATTGATATTGATTCAATAATTTCTCGAAATACAAAAAAAGAAGTTGATTTGAAAGAAAAATGAAATATTGTTATTCAAAATGATTAGGTAATAATTGGGCAAAAGGACATTACACTGAAGGAGCAGAACTTGTTGATGCCGTCATGGATGTTGTGAGGCGTGAAGCTGAAGCTTGTAATTGTCTTCAAGGATTCCAACTGGCACATTCTTTAGGAGGTGGAACTGGATCTGGAATGGGAACTTTGCTTATTTCAAAAATTAGAGAAGAATATCCTGATAGAATTATGAATACTTTCAGTGTAGTACCCTCTCCCAAGGTGAATATTAAACGTTTTATCCCGCAATTTGTCTTCATGATTTGAGAAGAAAATAAAAGACTGGTTTATTGTTTTCTGTTTATACTTTATTTTATAAGCTAAAATCATTTGGTCGCTTTTAGAATCCGGGTAAAACTATTACAAGATCACCGCCATTATTTTGATGTAATCAATAAATTCAATAATTTCGCACCTTTCATACAATATTTTTCTGTTTAGGTATCAGATACGGTGGTAGAACCTTACAATGCAACACTCTCTGTACACCAGCTGGTCGAAAATACTGATGAAACTTTCTGTATAGACAACGAGGCTTTATATGACATTTGTTTCAGAACATTAAAGTTAAATTCACCGACTTATGGCGATCTCAATCATCTTGTATCAGTAAGTTCTCTATAATTATGTATTTTGCTTTAATGAACATAATTTCTATTTTAATATGGTAAATATTATGAGCAAAATTAAGAAATCCCCTTCATTTATTTGCAGTTTAATGATGTAATATTTTACTTTAGATAACTATGTCCGGTGTAACTACATGCTTAAGATTCCCTGGCCAACTTAATGCAGATTTAAGAAAATTAGCTGTAAATATGGTACCATTTCCTAGATTACACTTCTTTATGCCAGGTTTTGCACCGTTGGCTGCAAGAGGTAGCCAGCAGTACAGGGCCCTCACAGTTCCTGAACTCACATCACAGGTAATTCACTTGTATTATATTTTAGTCTTAAACTTTTCAATTGAAAAAAAAAAGTGTTTTGAAACTCAGTACTCTTCCTTTACTTTTCTTCAAACTCTGAATTGACAAACTTATAATTATTGTTATTATAATAATAATAATAAATAATAAAATAAGCCTTTATTCTTTTCCTGGATTTACATCCTTAGTACAAAAAAATAAAATTATATTTTCTATTACTTCAATGAAATAAAATAAAGTGTACACTATATTACATATCATTACAAATAATTAAATAAAAAATTTTTTAAAAAAAGTCAATTCTTTGCATAAATAAAATAAACTTGTTATATTCTTTTGTAACCATAAACATTTCTTGGAATTAGGCCCATTTCTGGGCAAAGGCCTCTCCCATTTTATTCCAATCTTCGCGACATCTTGCTATTTTGGCATAATTACTTCCTGTTACTTGAGTTATCTCGTCCCTTTATCTGCGAAACTGTCTTCCTTTCTTCCTCTTCCGGTTCGCCGGGCACCACTCACTACAGACTTTGGTCCACCTGTCACCTTCTAACCTAGAAATATGACCTGCCCAGTTCCACTTGAGATTTTTAGCTGCTACTACCAGATCCGTAAGCAGAGTCTTCTTTCTGATTTCTGTAGCTTGAATCCTGTCTTTCTTCTTTACACCCAACATACTCCTCTCCATCGCTCTTTGAGTGGTACGCAGCCGTTTTTCATTCTTTTTAGTCAGCGACCAAGTCTGGCTCCGTAAAGGAGACACGGAAGTACACATGCGTCAAATACCCACTTTTTAACACTGACATTTAATGGAGCTTTAAAAATATGCTTTAGAGACCAGTATTTCTTCCAACCAATGGAGATTCTTCTGTTTATTTCTTGCGTGGTCCTATTTTTGAATGATATGGTTTGCCCCAAATACACTGCTTCCGTTACCCACTCAATTTTTTCATCATTCAGTGTAATAATACTTTCAGCACCATTGGTCATAAGTTTGGTCTTTTTAACATTGATATTCAGCCCAGCTTCAGAGGAATGTATCATTAGGTCTTGTATCATACCTGACAGTTCTTCTACAGATGTGGCAAACAAAATAACGTCGTCAGCTAACCTTAAATTATTTAATTTCCTTCCATTTACCGTTATACCTCTATCTTTCCAGTTCAGACTCCTGAACACCTGTTCCAGCAGTGCGTTAAAAATATTAGGCGACAGGGGATCCCCCTGTCTTACCCCTCTCTCCATATTGAATCCTGCTCCAGTTCTATCCATCTTCACTTGTAACTGCACATGGGAATATATATACTTCAATAGTCTAATATACTTAGAATGCACTCCTTGCTTAGATAGAACATTATACATATACTCATGGTTTACCTTGTCAAATGCTTTTTCAAAATCTATCAGTGCTATGTATATAGTGACCCCATATTCCCTGACTTTTTCTAACATCTGGTTTATTGCTTGCAGATGGTCGATTGTGGAAAATCCGTTACGGAAACCCCCTTGTTCTGTTGGTTGGTTTTCATTTAATGTCCTATTTAGCCGATTTTTCAAAACCATCATGAACAATTTATACAAGCTGGATAATAGACTAATAGGTCTAAAACTGTTTAGGTCTTGTGCGCCTTTTTTCTTTGGGATTAGGATTATATTGGTTTTATTCCACTGTTCTGGAGTTGTTTCTTCTTCTAATATCTTATTAAATAGGATAGTTAGAGGTTTGACGATACTAGAAGCCGCTGCTTTGATTATCTCGTTCGTTAGATTGTCCTCGCCTGGAGTTTTATCCTTTTTTAATTTTCTAATGCCTAGCAGTACTTCCTCTTCCATGATTTCTTCTACCACTTCGTTTCCTTCCTCTTTAAGGTCTATCTCTAAGTGGGTTGTTCTACAATTTTCCGAATACAGATTCTTGAAAAAGGAAGTTGCCTCATTAATAATAGCACTTCTATCACATATTTCCTTTCCTCCTTTGTTTTTAATATTGGGAATCCACTTTTGGTCTGTAAATAATATCTTGTTTAATTTTTTGTTGAGTTTGTGGCTTCTAAAATTCTTTCTATTACTGCATTATTAAATTTCTGAATGTCTTCTCTAATATGTGCTCTGGTTAGTTTGCAAATTTGATTTGTCTCAATTTTTTCTTTTAGATTTTTCTTTTTCTTATTTCTCATTTTTTCTCTCCTTTGGATTAATTTCTTTGTTTCTTCAGATAATTTAGAGTTTTTAGTTGTATTTTCCGGAAGAGCATTTACAGTTGTTTTTATCATATTTTCTATTCTGTTATATAATGATTGCATGTCCTTGAAATTTGTACAATATTTTAATTCAGAATGTTTAGATAACTGTAATTTTATATTCTCTTCATCAACGTTTCTTTGAATATCAACTAAGTTTTTTCTTGGAGTCGGAATGGATTTACTTATGTTTAACTTGCAGACGACCGGTCTGTGATCAGAATGAAATTCAAAGTTTGTCAGAACTTCATAGCCAGATATAATGCTTTTATTGTTAGTGAGAATAAAATCTATTTCATTTTTATATTTGCCGTCCGGTGATTGCCAGGTCCATCTTCTTCCACTTCTTCTTTTAAAATATGAATTCACTATTCTTAACCTTTGCTGCTGACAGAAACGTAGCATTACCCATCCTCTTTCATTTCTTCTTCCTATCCCATAGGGTCCCATTGTCTGTCTCTCTTCTTTCTGTCCACTTCCTACTATACTATTGAAATCTCCAATTATTATTAGTTTGCTGTGTAATTTCCTCTTCGCTTCCGCAACTGTTTCCTCTAATTTGTCATAAAAACAGTTTTAATGACAAATTATTCCTCTAATTTTTTTTTATGACAAATTATTGTTATTAATGCTGTATAAAAGAACTTTTTTTTGCTCGGGGGAGCCTCAAAAACTTTCACGAAAAAACTCAGTACCTATCTAAGATTTGACACGAACGCAAAATTTACAGAAAATATTTTTGATTATTCACATATAATTTACTTCTTTTGTCACATTTGTTCTGATTATTTTAGATGTTTGAACCAAGGAATATGATGACCGCCTGTGATCCACGACATGGAAGGTATTTGACTGTTGCTGTAATTTTTAGAGGAATAATGTCTATGAAAGAAGTTGATGAACAAATGTTAAATATACAGAACAAAAATTCTGGGTACGTAAATCTATTTATGACTTTTAGTTTAGTATTGGCAGTATGTTGAGGTACATATTATACTTCTATTGATGATTTGTTGTTATACTATTAGATACTTCGTAGAATGGATACCTAATAATGTAAAAGTAGCTGTATGTGATATTGCACCACGTGGTTTGAAAATGGCTTCCACATTTATTGGTAATACCACGGCAATACAAGAAATTTTCAAAAGAATTTCAGAACAATTTACGGCTATGTTTCGGCGTAAAGCATTTCTTCATTGGTATACGGGTGAAGGTATGGATGAAATGGAGTTTACAGAAGCTGAATCAAACATGAATGATCTAGTGTCAGAATATCAACAATATCAGGTTATATATAATACTCTTTTTTATTAACGACTGTCTACTCTATAAAGTAATATCTAATGAAAGGTTTATATCTACTAATTTATGAAATTTAAAGTGCAATTGGTTAAAATTAGGATGCACCCGCTGAGGATGATGAAGAATTTGCAGAAGAAGAAGAAGTAATGCCAGAACCAGAAGAAGCAGCTTAAACAAAAGATAAAAATTTACTTGCACTCTAGAGTGTCCCCTTTGTAATATATTTTATTTTTAAATCATTTATATCAGAGTTTTTTTAACAAATAAAACTTTTTAAAATGTAATGTTTTTTTTAATTCAAACTAGATTGCTGTGAAATCTTTTATAACTAGTATTTTTTGGGTTTATGATTTTGTGTTGCATTTGAATGAAATCAAAAAAAGAACGGTGAGCGTGGAATAAATAAGGAAACTTTCCTTAATTTGCTAGTTGACGAACTCGTACCGTTTATCAAAACTTCCCAAAGATAGGCTAATGCTTAATACAAGGTCATTACCGCAAAATAATGCTTTAAAAAATCTTTGATGAATAGTTATTCTATAAAATTGAATTCTTCGTCTGAAATGAAGGAGTTGGATAACAATAATTTAAAAGTTATAAAAAATAAAAGTGACATGAAATCGTTTTAAAGCATTTATTGCAACTTATACTCAAAAGAGAATTTCTGAAATGTTCAACCATATGCAATTTAAATATTCTTCTTCCTAGGAGCCTCTATAGCTCACTGTCCGGTGGTGAACAGGGTTTGCAATGAGAGGACACTGTTCTGATGCCGGCAGTGCACTGAGAAGGCTCCAGACGCCAATGACCATAGATGTTGAAGCGCCTTACATTAAAATAAATATATATATATATAAATCTGCCATAAAAATTCACAAATTGTTTACATGATATAATACAAATTTTAATTTTTTATTTTCACTATATATACATACTATAGTAACATGTGTATGTACAATACTATTTTATTTAAGTTAGACTTTTAACAAATTTTGCCTGAATAAATACTCTTGGAACATCAATCAATTCCTTTTTATTAACTGTTCTACGATGAACATAATTGTTTGAAACTTCGGTAAATCCAACACTTTCAAATAAGCTTTTCAACTCTTCAGTCGTGAAAAAATAAGATCTGAAAGTTAAGAAGTCTCGAGATTATTTTAGAAGTGGAAAGATAGAATAAAAATTGATTTTTCAAATATTAATCTCGAAAATTGAGTTCTTTCAGTACACAGAAAAAAAAATTATTTTAATTGGGAAAAAGCTTACCTTGTCCCATCTTGTCTGACGTAATATTTATCTGAAATTTTGTGCCCAGGCTTAAACCTTAATTGAGTCATGTCATAAAGACCATAATCCCTGAAGAAAATGACTGTGCCTATTCTAATTACTGGTAATAAATTTTGAATAACAGATCTGAATTTTTCTGGATTTATCGCAGACAGCACGAATACCATAGTTACAATATCTACTGGCTCTTTAATTACGCAAGACAACGAATCTATTTGTGTCACATCTGCTTGAAAAGCTGTTACGATAGACGGGTTGTATCTACCACACACATAAAAAAAAATGCTTCAATAGGTACTTAATACTGCAAGGTGATTAATAATAATATCATTACCTGGGATGCAATTTGACAAATTCGATGGCCCTAGGAGAAAAATCACATGCATAGATTTTGCGAAAGAAACCCTCCTCAACAAGTGGATAGATCAGATTTCCAACACCGCATCCTATTTCTAGAAGAGATTTTTCTTTGCTTCCCTCGGCTAGTTCTTCAAATTCTTTCGTAGTCCAATATCTATTTTTGAAAAATCTCTCACAGTTCCTTTTGTAAAAGAGGTCCCAATATTTTTGGGCATCTTTTTCGAATTTTGCTTTCATAAAATCAGAAACTGGCCTTGAATTCTGGTTATCAAGAAATATTCTTTCCTCTTCCGTTAGAGCTTTGGGTGTTGATGTGATTTGCTCCATATTTTCGCGTTCTTCCATTCAACCAACATAGAGAACAGAATTGTTTACCTGCATTTAAATACAGAAAGACTATTATTAGTTGATTTAATGAAAAAGTTATGTTTTGTTTTTTTGATTAAATTCGTAAATTAATCGACTTTTTCAATGCATTGGACGTCATTAATGTTATTGATACACCTGAGTTTACCATATCGAGAACAGAATAAATAATTCGGGAAAAAATGTATTTTACTCTTGCCGAAAATCTCAAGAGCCCAACTTGGCAATCGAGCCACTAAAGTCGAGCATATAAAATTCTAAGTCAGTGAAACCTAGTCGCTTATGACAATGTCAGCAAATTGGTTCATTACGGAAAGTTATTACTGGCAGTCAATAAGAAATAGACGTAGTAAGAAGGAAAATATGTAATTAGAAGATGTAACTAAGTACATTTCACTTCAGAGTGGGCTAAGTGGTTAGGGCTACTGAGGAGGAAGGAAGACAGGAGAATTTAAAAAAAGTGAATGTGGGTTACCAGACGGATCGTCGGCAAGAAGTCGTTCCAAGTACTGATCTTAGAACGTGCCGAAGGATACTACATACCTAAAGGAAACGCAAGTTATATAGAGGTGGTTGGCTATTTTCAAGGAATTCAAAAGAGGTTTATGGACTTAAGGTGCCAACAGAAGAATATTTCACGAAAAGCCGATAAAAGAAAAGTAAATAAATGCTAGACAATCGTTGTTGTGGTTGGGTCCGCAGAGCTGGAAAGCAGCAGAGATAATGACAGCCGTGACAACCTGCTTCTTTTCATGGTCATCTACAGATTTCAAGCATTCGACCATCATCAGAATGTTTTGTCAAAACAGGGTCAAGTCTATGATATCATACTGTTTCAACAAAACATCCTGATGATGGGCGAACGCCTGAAACCGTTCGATGACCACGAAAAGAAGCAGGCTGTCACTATATCTCTGATATTGTACAATCGACTTTTCCTTTTATAGTGACCTGACAAACTGTATCAGACACTGATATGTATTATAATGTGCTATAATTAACAGAAAGATGATAAACTATCACAATATGATCAACTTACCACAAATCCTTAAACATTCACTGTTCAAAATTAACAAAAATATTTCTTTGGTTCCTTTTTCATTGATAGAAGTTATATGAAATTACAGAATTTCCAACATCAACATAGGGAATAATTTGCTCTTTTTTCATTATTTAGTATCAAGTATCTTCAAACGGATCTCCAGGTAAGAGCATCATAACATTAACCCTTAAAAGAAGGTAATAATCCCGATTGCAAATGACACGAAGAGCCTTTAAATAATTACCAAATCTGTAAACTAATTTTTTCATTTAAATCTATGATTCACGCTGCATAATTAAATATTTCAAATGAAAATTGACTGTTATAACTTAGTAGGGATATCTTTAAATAAAAAGGACAAAGATGATGATGATGATGATACAAAATTCTTCTTCACTTAAATTATTCTTCACTTAAAAGCAATCTTCATAATTAAATAAAAATTAAAGGTGATTATTCACAAATGACATTTTCATTGTTTTATTTTGTTTTTTACTTCTGTTTAATAAAGTTCACACAATCGATTATTATAACAGTTATATAATTTGGCGGCAATAGTTAGAATATGAGTTTTTGGCAGTTGATCGTTCGAGTTCAGAAGTGTTCAATAAGATTTCGTGCCAACGAACATAAAGCTTTTGTATGTATAAATTGCATTTAATATCTTTTTTAAAAAAAGACTAATTACATGTTTTGTTTTACTATATGGTACTGAGTTGTTGCAGAATCATTTGATATTCTTGAAATTCTTTTATTTTAAGAGATGGCACAGTTTCATTTTGCCAATGATCTGAATAATGCCTTGAAGATGGACGAACCTATTACTAAAGGACCTGTTCCTAGGTGGAAAAAAAAGATGGACACATCTAGGCAAGTTTAAAAGTATTTCTTTCAGCTAAAAGTAAATTAATACACTGTTAATAAAATTTGAATTAAAAATGTTACTTAGAATCATTTTATCATTGAATATAAAGTTTAAATGGGATAATTTTAATAAAATTATTACATCAATTATGTAATAATAACTTAAAAGGGTAATTGTTTACAAGCTTAAAAGTCACAAAATTTGTATTCCTTTCTTCTTTTTTTTAAAAAAAAAGATTACCTCAATGGTAATTAAAAAATATAAGAATCTTTGCATGACCAAATTTCTTCCTATAGTAGGGTGTTTCCTTTGTTTGACTCAGGCATTTTCGCAATCCTTTTCGATCTATAATTTTCTTTTGAGAAAAGTCAATTTTAGGTTGTCAACAATCTGTATACCATCTTTGTAATCGTGTCAAATTTTCCACATCGCGTTTTCATCGGAAAAACGTGTTTTGAGGTCCCCTGAGTATAAAAAAGTGATTTATATAAAATGATCTTTCTTTGCGTGAATGCAGAACGCATAATTCAAAATCGAAAAATCGCAGAAAGTTCAAATTTCACATACCCTTTAGGAATCACCATGGGATCCGGCAGTAATATTGTTAAAATTCCTCAACAGAAGTACCATTTTACTGAATGGCTTTTTGCGATTTTCTTTAAACTTTGTATATCAGTTACTTATATTTAAAGCTATACAAATTTTATTTGAAATATTTCATTAAGGTGGCTTTTGTGGGGGGTGGGGGTTATGTTTTCTTATAAAGTGGTACTTCTGTTTATTATACGAATCCACCAACTAAATGATATTAAAATTAAATACGTTGCCAAAATTCTAAGTTTGAAGAAAATCGGTTGACCGGAAGTGCGTTTTGTATTGAACAATGTTTTTCAGTTTTCTGTGTTTTTTCTCTATAAAAACGCTGACATATTCGTTAAATAAGGAATATCATTTTTGTTAGACTTTTTTGAGAAAGTTTTTTTATTAAATTTGGATTCTCCTATTGATATAAAATTGAAGACAAACATTTAGTACAAATGATAAATTTGAAGAAAATTTGACCTTTATAAGTACAAACTGCAGTAAGAGGAAGTTGTATGGGTGTTTCACAGCAAATTTTTTTCTTTTTAAAGTTTGTGACTTAGGACCCACTGCATAATTATAACAAAAATTTATTTCAGCAGTAATTATTTTAGAAATAATTTGATCTGGAATAAATTTGTATATTTCATAAGTTAATAATGTAAATATTTCTATTTTCCAGTTTGAATCATTATATAAATAAACATTCTATATTTTTTAAGCATTCGGTAAAAAAAAAAAAAAAGTTCAATTAATTTTATTTTGTATTGCAGCAATACCACCATAAGTACTTCTGCGGTTAAAAGCAACACTAACTCAAAAACTCCAAATAAGAATGAAAAAAAGACACCGTCTAAAACTCCCTCCAAAACGCCCAAAAATTCTCCTGGTAAAGTTCGTTATTTTAAATTCCATTTTTATCTAATTTAAATTCTAAATGGCTGAAAATGAAAATCGCTCTAATGTTGTAGGCAAGAATGCCAAAACTCCAAATGGTGGAGACAGATTTATTCCCATGAGGACAGCAACTGATTTTGCTTTAGGACATTTTAAGGTAAATAATAAGAAATGTGACTAATTTGTTTTAACCTTAGTAATCATTTTCTATTGAAGTTGCTACTCTACTGTTTTCTATTAACTAAGTTATTATTTGCACTTGAGAATTAAAGTAGAAAATATCTGGCGTGAAAAGCTCAAACGGCCCTACGGTTTCTGTAGCTCTCAAGTTCTATTTTCACTGATTAATTCGGAACTTTTACTCCGTAATTAAATGTTTTTGAAACCGTAGCGCCTATTATCATGTATATTATTCTATAAAGTATTTTAGAATAGCTGCAGAAGAAAGTTTATTATTTGCCCCCAGAACATCCTGAAAATTAATTTTATCGCTGAAAATTTAAAATAAAAATTAAAGAAACGTCTTAGCAGAAATTGCGAACTTGTTCGACGTTCGATTTTGAAAGAAAGTTGCATTAGATGTGGCAGTAAGCTTACTGAACTCAAAAGCGTTGGAGCTTTTTTGAGAAAAATCATGATCAAAAAAGCCATTCAGTCGAATACCCTTTCTTTGTCACTTTTGATATTTCCATCCCACTTTTTTAAAACACCTTCAGATGTAACTTATTATTTTTCTTATTATTAGTTAACACAGTGTGATGAGAAGCCCGAAGAAGATGAAATAAAATCACCTTCACAAGTTGAAATGGAGCGAGCGATGACAGAAAATCTTCATGGATTGGATATTTCTGGTGCAAGAATACTTGCATTTCAGAAAAAAGCTCCAGCGCCCCCAGATGGTTATCAGAATCCGCTAAAAGTGGTTTATTCTCAATCTAAGACACCATCTGCTAAGGCAGCAACGCGGTACATACCTCAGGCACCGGATAGAATCCTAGATGCTCCAGATATTCTTGATGATTATTGTGGGTATTAAGGAGTTAATTAAAAAAAAGTTAATAGGAAAATATTTTATTAATTACCATTCTTTATTTTTGCTGCTAAAATTTTCGTTAATTATCTTATTTTTTTTTTATACATATAGATTTAAATTTAGTAGACTGGAGTAAAAACAATATATTAGGTGTAGCTCTTGGTAGTAATTTATATTTATGGAATGCAACTACTGGAAATATCAGCCATCTTTTAGAACTTCAATCACCGGATTATATTTGTTCTTTAAATTGGATTACTGATGGTGATACATTAGCTATTGGTACTAGCTTAGGAGCGATTCAGGCAAGTTAATATATTCATGTTTCTTTCATTTCATCATACACTCTAATGATTGTTTTTGTTGTTCATTATCTTCTAACCATTTCGTGGGGCAACAGGTATGGGATGTATCTGTATCGAAACGATTGAGAACAATGGATGGACACTCTGGTAGAGTTGGCTCATTGTCATGGAATTCTTATATATTGAGCAGTGGTTGTAGATCTGGGATACTTATCCACCATGATGTCAGACAAAGGGAACATATAGTTTCAACTATTAGCGCTCATGCCCAAGAGGTTATTATTATTATTATTCCTAAAATTATTAAATGTTTTTATTTACAATTAGGATTATGTTTCTTAATTAGTAAAATATTACGATTGCATATTCCATTGTTAGTTTCATTATTTTATTACAGATTTGTGGGTTAAAATGGTCACCTGATGGTAAATATTTAGCTAGTGGCGGAAATGATAATTTATTAAATATATGGCCAGTAGTACAGGGTGGTTGTTATTCACAATC
Source organism: Triatoma infestans (assembly GCA_011037195.1). Lineage (NCBI taxonomy): Eukaryota > Metazoa > Arthropoda > Insecta > Hemiptera > Reduviidae > Triatoma > Triatoma infestans. The sequence goes on from JAAEAF010010357.1 coordinate 54,365, forward strand.
CAGACCGTTACATTCATTTAGGTGAGTGTGAAGTTATAATTTTCAAATATTTAAGTAATCAGTAATGTGATTTGTTGGTGCAATCTATCGTACATATTGACATTTTTGTTTATTGTGTTGATCAGTATATAATTATATAATTTTCATGATTGATATAATTATTATAATAATTTTTTTTTTTTTTTAATTTAAGGCGCGTCAACATCCATGGTCATTAGCGCCCGGATCCTTCTCAGTGCACTGCCGGCCTCCGGACAGTGTTCTCTCGCTACAGACAACACTGTCTATCACCGAAAGTGAGCTGTAGAGGCTCCTAGGAAGAAAAAATCTAAGGGTAGCACTGGACTCGAACCCGAAACTTCCGCATAGGAGTCTAACGCGCTAATCATTTAGCTAATCCTTCCCCTTATAATTATTATTATGTACCCTCTATGTGGCATTCTAAGCTTTTTAGCTTGTTTCTTGTTCTTGAAATAATTCTAAAAAGTAGATATAATGGATCCCTCATGCAAGCTCGGACTTCCATCCAAGCATATTAGGTACAATATGGCCTTACCATATTCCCAGATGTTAGAGAATATTACCTTAACGAGCTCAAAAACATTGAACTTAATGTCCATCTCTAATAAACCAATGTAACAGGGGAGCACCAGCGCTAATCAAGATCCCTTTGTACCATTCTATGGAGACGCTAGTTTTTCCTTAGGTTCCTCCCTCTTTCATCTAGGCTTTTCATTTAGAATTCAGGCTTGGCCTTAGATTTTTGTTTCTTCATATCTTCCTGGATTGTATTGGTACTGGGACTAAAAGCTTGAAGTCATTTCATTCTTAGCTTAGTTTTCCATATATCAAAATAGTCTTAGTTTTCTTTATGTAGTTTATCCATTTTTTTTTTTTTCAAAGATATATCTAATGGATATGTGGATGGATCCGCAACATCTGGTATTTTATCCGTCGTACCATGCATATTCACTTTGTTTCCTGACCGGTTTCGTATTTTCATCCATCGTCAGAGCAAATGCACCAAGTTCCTGTAGAGAGTTCACTTCAACGTAATGTTTCTGTTAAGCCGGCACGCTACGGTCTACCATACGGTAAAACTGTGCAGTTTTGCCTGCGCGGGCAAACCGGAGCATGTGTGGAAATAGACCTTGCAAGTTTTTGAGCCTGCACAGGCGGCCAGAGCAAAATCGAAACTCAATTCTTTCGCGTGAGACCGCACGGTGAAAGTGGGCGTGTCCTCCGGCCGCCTGCCAGTCCGCGCTAGCGAATTAGCAGTTTCTGCCCAGAGAGGTCACGAAAATTAGTTGGTACACGAAAATTCATTAAACATTCATTCATTAAATAAATATGACTATAATTTTTCCTTTTCAATAACCAATCCTTACACCACTTTGTTCGCTTTCATTTCTTTGTTTTTGGATTATTTTTTAAAATTAACGCAAGGCCTGTCACTGCCAGTGCGTTATCGTCTTCCATCAACGCCATAGCGAAACTGAGGACCTCTCCGGCATACCAGAGTATCCCCACACATGCTACGACATCCGGTTTGCCTGCGCAGGCAAGACTGCACAATTTTACTGTACGGTAGATCGTAGCGAGTATGACCGGCTTTACACTCACATTGTTGGTTTGTTATATGTAGGGAGATTATCCTCCCCACATAAGCACATAACCTCCCCACATTTATACAACCAACAAGTGTGATGTAGTAACAGAAAGTTGCGTTGAAGTGAACTCTCTACACGAACTTGGTGAATTTGCTCTGACGATGGATGAAAATCCGAAACCAGACAGGAACAAAATGAATATACATGCATGCTGCGACGGATAAAATACCAGATATATCTAATGGATTTGCTTACGAAGTTAGTTGTTGTTGCGCTATTGTTAAATATAAAATTATTTCGGAATGTATTTTGCCGTGATTAAAAACTAAATGATTGAATAGTGCTAGTTAATATCTAAATTGCAGGGATCAGTTAAGTAATACCTGTTTTGAGCCATGCTTAACGACCACTACCAAACAAGGAGTATATGTAGACCGGGGTGACTGTAGACTAGAGCCTTTACTTAGCAATATTTTACCAACAAATTTAAATTAGCAGTTATGTAATGCACCTCAAACTCGGAACTGTTTACATGGTCTAAGCTGATAACCACTAAACCGAACCCACCCACAATGATCAGTACTTACAGTAAATGATAATGAACAAACAAGAATGTTTTAAAACTTTTCAAAGTGTTCCGTTATTTCTGTAGGACTCATCAGGCAGCTGTAAAGGCATTAGCTTGGTGTCCATGGCAATCTGCATTATTAGCCAGCGGTGGCGGCACAGCTGACAGACACATTCGATTTTGGAATTGTAATACAGGCACATCACCAAATTTTATTGACACCAAATCTCAGGTATATTTAGTGTTTCCTAATAATATTTTAATCTAAATCGTATGGAAGTGATTTATAAGGGAATCTAAAAGAATTTGGTTATAAGATTGCTTCCATTATTGCGTCTGTTAAAGAACCTAAAATGTAGGCTATGATCATTGCTTGGAAAGAGTTTAAGAGAAATAAGTCCAGTGAGCTTCCTTTATATCATTATATCCTTTTAGCAATGTTAAATTGGCAAATATATTGCCATAGGCAGCGTGAATTAATTTCAGATTTTGATTTCTAGGTTTGTGGTTTATTATGGTCAACGACATATAAAGAATTAATATCCGGACATGGCTACGCTAAAAATCAATTGATAATATGGAAATATCCGTCTCTTGTAAAGGTTAGTATCAAAATTTATCCCTTTTTACTTTTTCCAACTGCTGTTAGTGAAAGTATTGCGATCGTGCCAAATTTTTGATATCGACTTTTCTCCGGAAACGGAAATACACCTTTTTGAGGTCTTCTGAGTCCAAAAAAGTTATTTTTTGACAAGTGGTTTTTTGTGTGTGTGTGTGTGAACAGCATAGCAAAAACGAAAAATCGCAGAAAGTTCAAAATAGACATCACCATGGCAGATTTCGGCAGGATCTTATCTGTAAAAATTCCTCAACCGGAAGTGCCACTTTACTTAATAGATTTTCAGTTTTTGCGATTTTCTCGAAAAGTGCTCGTACGACTTTTTTAAACTTATATTAAATACACATGCAAAGAGCTACAACTTTTATTTGAAAAATTTCTCTGAGAAAATTAATTAAAGGGAGGGGATTGTTTTCCTGTAAAGTGCTATTTCAATTTATTACTTATATAGGGTGTCCCATGACTTGAGGTCCGCAGTTTAAGGATGTATTATTGAAGTCATTTTAAATCAAAAATGTCTAATAAACATAGGGTGGAAAATGCTTCCTAACGGAAGAACAGCCATTGAAAGGTGGACAGTGAAATTAATTTTAAAAAATTATTTTAAACAGAATTTTTTTTAACAAGTTCATTTTTACAAATTCTGTTCAAAATGATTTCGTCTAGCAGCAATACATAGTCTAGCCCTGCATAATAGTGATCTGACAGATCGCACTAAAATGTCAGAGAATTTATGTACGCTGCATTATTCATAATTCTGGTAATGAGTTGATCTCTACAGTTAAATTTTTCTGCATATACTAAAGATTTCATGTGCGCCACAGAAATTAGTCGAGAGGTAACCTCGAAGCCATGGTATTGAACCATGATTGCGATACGAAGTATTTATAAATGATATTACCTTCTTATCAAATTGAGCTGTTGCACCGATCTGCTGAAACGATACCTGAGCTCTGCATGTAAGAGGAACATTCTCCATAAGTAGGGGCAGTTTTTCTTGTATAAAGCGGTGGTAATTATCACCTATTAAACGACCATCCATTGCAAAAAAAGTCTGATAAGTTGGTCGTTAATAATTCAACACCAACCTTTACTGAAAATCTGTGCTGAAAGTTAGTTGAAGTATATGTGATGGTCTGGGAATCAACCATAGAACTTATCGACATGTTCTGATAACAAAGCCTGGATTCTTTAGAGATGATATTGGTATAAGCCAAAATAATGTAATATCCATCTTAATTCGCTTAGCACCTGTTCTATAGAAATTCTTCGCTTATGGAGTGCCTTCAGTACGCTTTAATTAGCTTCCTCTTGATCAATACCATCTCGGTCACGTTCAACACTAGCTTTAGGTAAGGATGCTGTTTCTCTTAAACATCGGGCGAACTCTACCAAATACACGACGATCTAGTACTCTGCTATTAGGAAATGACTCGTATTATGCAACTGCCCGCCTTTCATTTCCCTTACAAAACCTGTATAAGAAAATTGGCGATAAATACCTTTTAGGTTATTTTATTTAACAATTCAGTAAATCAACAGCAAAACTGACACTTGAAAACAACTGATCAACTGACGACTTGAAGACATATTAACGGCATTTGATCCTTTACTAATAAAGTTCTGTTTAAAAACAATTTTTTTAAATAATTTCAGCTGTCTACCTACCTTAATAATACGTCTTTAAGCTCTAGACATCGAATAATGACACACACTGTATAATTGTTTCATGCTAATTATATATATATAATATATATATAGACACATACCACACATCAACTATCTCAGTGTTGTGTGTAGAAATGTGTTAATTTTGAGTTAGTTTATTCTGTTAGGCTGAATTAGATGAGATCAAGATCCCTGACTTTACCTGGGCGAAATGATAAATGTTTTATTCCTCATTCGGTACATTCAAAATCCTTTCCCTCTTGCTTTCCAAAATAGCGTTTATTTTCACTATAACTGTCAGTCAACTTTGATTCGACATACCTAAAACATCTCATTTTCGCCTGTCAAACCAAAGAGCTATTTCACTTAGGAGTTCATTGTATTTTGCCGCCCAAGTCGCCAATTTTTTTGTGGCTTTCGGTAAATACCATGAAATTTGACAGGGAGCCTCTCTAGTGAATAAAAAAGTACATATTCAATCGCCTAAACTTTTCATTTTTAAAATTAGAAATCATTCATTTTAGAATTTAATATTTAAATACCTAGGTAGCAGAATTGACAGGACATACAGCCAGGGTACTTCATTTAGCCATGTCTCCTGATGGAAGTACAGTACTTTCAGCCGGTGCTGATGAAACTCTTAGACTTTGGAAATGTTTTACATCAAACCCCAAAGTTAAAAAAGAAGTTTCAGAAAGTAAAGCCCTTACTGGTAGCATTTTCCACAGAGGAATACGATAATGATAATTTATTTGGTAAAGTAGATAGATTTTGTATAATATATAATAAATATTTAGAAGCAGATAGACAAAAAAAAATTCTTAGAAATTGTGTTTTTTGTTTTTTAAATTTTGTATGATATTTACAGTATAATTAAATTTTAGAAATATCTTTCTGATTTGCATTGCCTCCTGTTTTGTTAATTACAGATATAATTGCTAAAAATTGTGTTTAAGTATTAGGAAAGAGTATTGAACTATTTAATAATAATTAAAATGGAAAATGTTTGGGCATCGGCCAGTAAAATAGGAAAGTTGTATTATTTATTTGTAAATGATTATGGCTTTGTAATTTGCTATTTTTAATTTTGATTAGACTATTTATTATTCAAAAGGGTGAACATATTTTACGACTAAGTTATTTGATATATTGACTGTTTATTTCTATGATATGTAATAAAATAGTTTTATAAAGTCTGGTGGTTCAGTAATATTTAATTTTTTGATCCTATGGTGACCTATATGGTGGGGTTTGCAGTGTAGAAAGTATTAGAGATATTTTTTGCTGGCAGTCTGCTTCTTTTTGGGGGTCATCGACCTATTTTGATATTAGTGTTTTATCTCAGAGTATATTAATGAACAGTATGATATTAGATTAGCTCGTGCAAAGTCTTGCTTGTTGTGACTGCAATGAGTTAAGTGTGATATCACACTACTTATTAAGATAAGCTGATGGCGGGTGAACGCCCAAAACCGGTCGATGTCCACAGTTACATGGGAAAAAATTCAAAATTTTAAACAGTGATTATGGTAAACTTTTCCATTATATAAAAAACAATTTTTGAATTTTTTTTTTTTTTTTCATTTATTTATTTGAAATTTACAACTGTAAAAGCAATGCTCCTACAACTAGTAAATATGATAACAAGTGTATACGTGTGGGAGTTATCACCCATTGGTGAATCTCCATATGTCTTTTATTTACTGACCTACGTCGAGGAAGTCGCGCCGCTTCAGACGTGAGTCGGGTCGTCAGGAAAGGATGAAGATGAGAGGTGATGAATTAGAGGATTAGGATGTTCAGAGAGGCGGGAATGAAACTTTTTATAGCGAACTGGAATTAAGTCTGTAATGAAAGGTATATTGAGATCATTGTGGATACTTTTGTTGGAGACATAGTATGGAGCATTAGTTATGCGGCGAAGAATTTTTGATTGTTTTTGAAATTTAAATTAATTGAGTTTTACAAAGTTATATACAAATTACCTTAAACACGATATTCCCCCTGAATTCATTTCTTTACTTTTTGTTGCAAAAAAAAAAACGCTTTTATGATCCTTTTCAGTTTTTTATATAAGATTATGGCAAGTATTCCTTTGAACAGAATTGCCCGATTTAAATCTTTCTAACAAAATTGTTTTCACTAATTTCTTATAAACTAATACTAATTCTTTGATGAATAAATCAGACTAATTCGACTTAGAGTTCTAAAGAATCTAGACTGGAATGAATTGTTTTAGTGTTGTACATTTGCTAATTATCAAGACGGTGCTAATGTAGAAAAGCATATGTGCTTATTACGTATTCTTAATAAGATTATGTCATAAGAGATAATCCAGAGCATTACAAATATAAAGTCGTGCTGCTTATAGTGACTTAGATGAGATTATATCACAGAGTTTGTTTACTAATATAAATTTTAATAGTCCACCATCCAAAGGAATTGCTTAGGTGCATGTTTGATATAGATTATGCAATGCATGAGCGGCTAATGAAGTTAATGGTCGTAAATCCAAATAAAGTAGGAAAACACATGATCTGGAAAGGCCTCTATTCAAATCAGCTCTGTAAAAATTAAATTTAAGAACACAGAATAGAAGTAGCACGGTGGGCCCTATAACGCTGATCGAGATTGTGGTATCTAATCCCTTCGGACGTTTCGGTCAGCGAACGAAAGTAGGAGATCCTGGTAGTATTGACCATAAAGATGTAAGTTGGCATCCTGGTCATGGTTAGAATGTCTTGTGCAAAAGGAAGAACTTTACAGCTGTGGTGGTGAAAGCAACTTCCTGGGATAGGCCACACCAGATTAAAGCTCGGAACCTCCTCGAGTAGGGGGTGAGCGTGGGCCCAACTCCCCCACCTTAGGAAAAAATGTTTACACAACCTGAAATTCAAGTGAAGCTGTAAATCACAAAGATCTTCGCGAAAAAATATCTGACTCTGGCCACATTGAATTGGGGACCATGTTACAACCAGGGAAAAATGAGAGAAATAAGAAATAAAATTAATAACATCAATGTTGATGTGATATTGTGATGATTGATATTGATGTGAGCACTAAAGAAATAAGACGGATAGCTCAATTGTGTATTGACAAAAAAAGAATTACTTTCTCATTTCTGGTGATCTAGAAGAAGAGGCTCTTCCATACTTGATTTATATTCAATTATTCACGCAGGGGTTCTTAATCCTTTAGGAAGGCCTTCATAATAGTGTATATAAGAACTAAAGGAAAATTAGAAAAATCAGCGCATGCTCTTAGTGAAGATAAAAGCGAGGAGCCGTAGAAATTGGGAGAACTCAAAAGTTCCTCCTTCACTTATTCCTGTAAATAAACATTACATACCTACATTGTTTCATTGTAAGCACACTTGTTTCACAATTTTTACACTGTGCATTGATATATGCTACCATACAATTCAATATTTTTCAACCTTGTCAAAGACAATAAAATAATCGAAGTATTGCTGTAAAATCTTTTTGTTTTTACTCTAGCCAAACCTCACAAGTTTTAAAAAATCTACTACTATCGGCTGATAATCAACCAAAAATTAATAAAGAATTTGTATAAAAGTGCAAAGTCTATTATAAAAAATATATATATAAATAAATTTTT
>JAAEAF010010358.1:0-20501 GCA_011037195.1 Triatoma infestans
TTAGCCCTAGTCTTGTATGCCATCTCACGGCTCAAAAACATTATTAAAGTCCTTAGAGTGTGTTTAGCTAAAATATAAGTGTAAACAAGAACAAAATATCAAAAAATATTAAAGTGTTTAGCTAAATATTATAAAATATTAGCCCTAGTCTTGTATGCCATCTCACGGCTCAAAAACAATGTTAAAGTCCTTAGAATGTGTTTAGCTAAAATATTATAAGTGTAAACATGAACAAAATATCAAAAAATATTAAGTATTTATTCATAGTATTGAATGATAATTTATTTAATGTTTGTAGCTAAATATTATAAAATATTAGCCATAGACTTGGATGACATCTCACGGCTCAAAATCAGTATTAAAGTCCTTAGAATGTGTTTATCTAAAATATTATAAGTGTAAACATAATTTAAACATGAACAAAATATCAAAAAATATTAAAGTCTTTAGCTAAATTTTATAAAATATTAGCGCTAGTCTTGTATGTCATCTCGCCGCTCAAAAATGATAATAAAGTCCTTAGAATATTTCTAACAATACATAAAAAAAAAACAGTCTTTATTCATAGTATTAGATGATAATATATTTAATTTTTGTAGCTAAAGATTATAAAACTTAGCCGCATGTCGTGTGTATCATCTCCCGGCTCAAAAACAATATTACAGTCCTTAGAATGTTACCAGCTAAATATTATAAAACATAGCCGCATGCCTCGCATGCCATCTCCCGGCTCAAAAATATTTTTTTTCCCCTGGTTAAAAATCAGATGGGGGTCTCATCGTAATTTTGTAGCCGCGCGCCAGACCCCTGCCTTCGGGCGTAAATTCATAAGTGCCTGGGGCTCAAAAATTTTGCCGCCAGAATCACCTAATTATATCTACTATAAATTAGATAATCACCTAATTTATTTGAAAGTTAAACTTAATATTTTATGATAAGGTTAAATCCAAGAATAAATAAATATTAAAATTATGTTGAATTGTCTTGAAAAATGAGGAACGTACGTTTTATTTGAAGCAATAGGAAGTAAAGAAAGGGGTAAGAGGAAAGCTCTTACGTAATACAGATCTGACAATAAGTGGGAGTAAGGGTTTTGGCTGGGTTTGGCAATCGTGTTTGCACCCCTTGCGAGAAAGCTCATTAAGGAAACTGCAAATTATCATAGTGGGTACGTGTTAAGCAAAGGGTTTATAGTGCAGTGGGTTTTGGGTTGTGGTAGTGGGTTGAGTTGTTGGGTTGTGGAGGAGAGATTGTACGAGTTTTGGTTTAGAATAGGCTTGGAGGCGGAGGGAGAGAGGCGGAGCGGTTGTTGAATAGTGCCGGCTGGTATTGAGACTGTATAATCAATGGGGGACAAGACCCCAGACGGTGGCCCCGGGACTGAGCTTTATCACTCTCTCTCTTTCTCTCTCTCTCTGGCAGCACTCGGTACAACTTACGAAACCTCTGACTGGGTTTCTGTGTGTGTACCCGCCGAAATATTCACACACAAACACACACACACACACACAAACATACCGTGCACACAAACACACAAGAACTAGCTTGCTGTGCCCAAGTCTATATATCCCTTCCATTATTGCCAAACACCTGATCTCTCTTCTCTCTCCTTACAGCTTCCAGCTACCTGCGCTCTCACTACATAATTCATTCACGACAATACCACCGTACACTCTTCCACTTATCCCCCCTATCTCTTTCTCTTTCTCCTTCACTCGAGTCATAGATTCTATTGCTCGCGTTCCTCCTTCTACTGACTCCAAAGCCGACTATATCCGTATTCCAATAGGCACAGAGTTATGGCGTGTCTATAACTCAGCGATGTTTGATCCACTCCCAGATTTAATCGTCAGAAATGAAGCACATCCATTATTCCATTAGTGAACATTGGTTTAGGAAGATTTCACTAAATTAAGGGAAATGGAATCTACTGGGGTGTATAAAATAATGAACCGTTTTTCATTAAAAAAATCAACTTTTTATTACTTTTATTAATTATTAATATTATTTAAAAATAGCCCATTATGTTTCATTATTATAAGCCATCTTTCAGCTGTTGGATCCCTCGCTGATCTCATTCCTTGAGCTTGGAATGAAAAAACTCTTGCACTCCTGTTTCAACTTCGGTGAAGTTCTTAAATTTTCTACCACAAAGTAAGTATGGGCGGTAGTTGGATGAAGCTAAGTTTTGACTATAAGGTGGGTATTTAAAAAAGAACTTCAATGTCATCAAGTGCTTCAATTTTTTTTTAGTGACGGGAGGTGTGTGTGACCGAGCGTTATCTTGCTGGAACTAAACTTCTTTGCGTTTGACCAAAACTGGATAACGCTGGGTCACTTTTGAGCACATTCTACCTAGTTTTTTCCCCGGCGCATCGACAGCTGTGGTCATTAGCGCCTGTTCTATCTAGCTGTTGATAGAAAAGTTTGGAATTCATGGAAAGTCCATCGGGAAAGAATTCGTGATGAAGTACTTCTTCATAATTCCAGAAAACGCACGGAAATGCCATTTGACCGCGATCTGACCACTGAACTGACTACTTGAAGGGAACTACTCGTAATATCTATAGAAACATTCTATACAGTCGTAAGAATATAATATCGTGTTTGTAACGTCAGACGTATGTTGATGGGTTTTAAAGTCCATGGAACTTCTTCAGTTAGAGATATAAGGGCATTTTTTGTATACACGCCATTATTTAGATTAAAGCAATTTTTTTTTTTTTTTGAAAAATGTTTCTAATAAAAGTGATAGGTTTATAACTACGGCTTTAGCATTCCATGTTTAGGAAATCTTTAGTCATTTTCGAGAAAATTCCAAAAAAGTTTAAAAAGCTATGTGTAAACCCGCACTTCCGGTAATCGATTTCCTTCCGGAAATTATATTGCTTATAATGCACATTAATATTATATAGATCGGCACAGCCAGAGAACTGAAGTAGTACTTTGGAGGAATGCTTCAAGTTACTTTTCCCCAGAACTACCCAAAAAAATCAATTTTGCTGGGAAAATGTTTCAAATAAAAATTGATTGGCATTTATGAGTGCAGAATGTAAACGAGGAAACTTGTTACCACTGTTTTTGAGAAAATTGCAAAAACGGAAAAATAAATTCAGCAAAGTGGTATTTGTGATTGATAGATTTTTGCCCGAAACTTTCGTATCAGATGCAGTAGTGAGACCTGAATGGAACCACTAAGTTTGAGGATCCTGTAATTTTTGTTTTTTTATATACTTTGTTCACACACACACACAAAATAAGTTTAAAAGGAAAAGTTAGAACGAACCTCGATCGCTTGCACAATGTTGGAGAAAAAATTAATTAAAACAAAATTTTGATCATTCAGGTGACTCTGAAACATCGAATAAACAATTAAAACAGTTAAATTCATAAAGGGCATTTTTTTTTTGTTTAGGGAGATGTGTAGTACTACCTGAAGGTCTATTGTGCCCCGCCCGGAGTGCATTGCCGGCCTCCGAGCAGTGTTCTTCTAGCTACAGACAACACTGCCCAACCACCGGACAGTGAGCTGAAGAGGATCCTAAGAAGAAAAAAATCTTAAGGCAGCAGCGCGGGATTCGAGCCCGGGACCTGTGCGTTGCTAGTCCAGAGCACTATCACTGAGCTAATCCCTTTTCCTCATAATGGGCATAATCAGTAGTATTCATTTGATGAATAATGATTTTCCAACAACATTAAACATTCATTCAGGTTTTTAGTAAACCTATTGGGAAAACCAAGGATAAACGTAGAATGCATTATATATATTATTGCATCAGAGAAAAAGAAAAAAGAAGAGTAAAAATTCTCCATATTATTATGTAGGTATATTCTGCTCGTATATATGCAATTGATATAGCAAATTCACAATAGATATTCAAAATAGTTTTATATACACAGCACACTAATACGTCCCTGATCCATAAATTGGATCACTATAACTGTAACCTAATTTCCTCAATTTCCTTTTTGTGTAGAATATGTGCGCAATAACAGTTGGGATAAAATAAAAAGGAAACCGCTCCTCCTTAATAATAGTTTGTAAACTAACATAGTCATTACAGGAAATGATAACATTTATAGTTGGAGAAAATAACAAAAAATATCTTTCATAAAAATAATAATAAAAAGTTTTTTTTAAGAAAAAAGAAAAAGATAAGTTTTGTAACATTTAGAATAAGAAAGAGTTTTTCACAGTTGTACGTATAGTACATTCTTTACTGGTTAGAAAAGTTGGGCAGAAACTAATACAGTAAACTAATATAAAAGTTTTACTATTAAAAATTAACATATATAAATTACATGTTGTTCATCTTTTTATGTCTTTTGAATTAATTTAATTTGTTTAGAGGAATTCTAGCGATACGGTAATTATAATTCTAAGAACTGTGTACAAAATAACAAAGGTAAGATTTAATTTTAAGAAGCAATACAGTTCCACTAGAGTCTCTTAATGAAATTAAAACCAAAAACATTTAATACTTGGAATAAAATTAGTAACGACATAGAAACATAAAGTTACATGAATTCACTTTCTATATATGAAGTATACATATTCATTATGTTTTCTGTATTATTTCTTTAATATTTATTATCTCATTAGCATGTAAAGATTTCATTTTCCTTATATGTTGAAAATATTTAGGTCAAAAATAAAATGGAATCCGGTATTTTATCCGTCGCAGCATGCATATTTTCACTCATTACTACAATCAAATACAAGACAAGATTACCAAATTAATGGACCAGAAATACAAAATTGGCCCAACAATGGGACTTGACAAAAAATTGAACCAACTTCAGAACACACAACATAAACAAAATAAACAAACGAATAACAATAATACATTCTACTCAAAAACAACTAATATATTCTACTAATAACAATAATACATTCTACTCAAAAACAACTAATACATTCTACTAATAACAATAATACATTCTACTCAAAAACAACTAATATATTCTACTAATAACAATAATACATTCTACTCAAAAACAACTAATATATTCTACTAATAACAATAATACATTCTACTCAATCTCACTAATATTACATTCATACCAACTGAAACGGATCTCTTGGACAAAGGACTCAAATATAACTTAAAAAATGACAATCAGACAAAAAACATTGAATCACTAACTATTGACACAGAACTAGCAATAACGTTACTACCTCCTGATAAACAAGAACACGCCAGGCACTTAGCAGCTGACATTATCAATAACATAAAAAGAAAAATGTCAACACATACCAAAAAGGACAACCATGAATTACGCAGAGCTAACAACATACGAAAGAAAGTAAGAAACAACAACCTAGTCATAACTAAAGCAGACAAAGGCAATAGTACAGTAATCTTAACTAACACGGATTACATCAACAAAACTTTAGAATTCATTAACGGCAATGCACACAAACAGCTCAAGAAAGATCCAACTACACAATTTCAACAACAAATAAAAACATCCATAAAAACAGCTACACTTATCATACCGTCTAACGAAACATACAAATACATATCAATGAACCCCACAGCACCAAAACTAAGCGCACTTCCCAAAGTTCATAAACCCAACATTCCTATTAGACCCGTCATCAACTACACCACAGCACCCGCCTACAAACTCTCCGTCTACTTGCAACAGTAATTAAGAACAAAATCAAACTACATGACACTTTTACCATAAAGAATACACAGCACCTAAGTCACTTAATGGAAGACAATAATAACACCCTCATCACGACTGATTTCCCTTGATATATCTAACTTATACACATCCATTCCTATCAATGACACCTTAAACATTGTAAAACAGAAATTAAAAGAACACAACCCATAACAATACATAGATCAGCTAACAACCATAACCGAAACTACAGTTAAACAAAACTACTTTAGATTCAATAACAATTTCTACCTAGCTACAGACGGATTAGGAATGGGACACCTGACATCTGCTATTCTATCCGAAATTTTCATGCAACATTTAGAAGACACTTACGTCCCATACTTAAAAGAACAATATGCATGCTACGACGGATAAAATACCGGATGTTATCCAGCATTGCGGACCCAGCCATATTTTCAATAAAATGGAATGTTTCACTTTCTCTAACTCCTATAAGAGGAAGTATTCTGATTGTGTCAACTTTTAGTAATTGTTTCTCCACCGGAAATACATGTTTCGAGGTTCCCAGTATAAGAAAAAAATGTTTCTACCGAATAATATCTGTAAAATCATTTTGTTAAGTCGACCATGCAGTTTAATTGTTCCTAAATCTAATGTTTTTATATTAAGTTTCAATTTGTAATTAATGCGCATGCTCGCCAAAGATAACACATGTTTTTGTAAGGAAATATGTTAAAAAAATATATATATATTGTATTGCTTCTAATCCAACACGAAGTTTTTTACTACTACAATTAAGCTTTTATGCACGGGTGTAACTATTTAAAAACAAAAAACAGGTCCGCACCCTAACACATTTATTTTTTTCAGTTTTATGCGATTTTCTCGACAACTCCAACGATTTTCCTTAAATCTAATACTATCTGCGCACATAAATAATTAATCGGTTCACGAGAGTGATACTTGATAAGGTAGGTTTTTCTTTTATTTCTTTTTGGAATTTTCTCGACAACGGGTATAAACTTCTCGACTGAATGCTAACTGCAAACCTATCACTTTTGTTTCCAAACTAAAAAATTAGTTTTACGGAATTGATGGCGTTAAATTCCAAATGTTACAAATTACCGCTGAATCATTAATGTCTCGCTTAGATAGGGCGGCTTCTTTTCTATTTAGAAGGAATTTATGGCCTTCCGAGAAGGGGGGCACTTCTTCAAGGTAGGAGGTTTTAGCTATTTGGATTTAATGTACTAAAGGGCCATTCATAGCCACATTCGCACTTATTTACTCACACTTTGCATACCTTGCACATTTTGCAGGAACCTATATTCCATATCGAACATATTGATACAGAATGGAGCTACAATACGTCTGTTGGAGCAGTGGATTTTTCTTTTTAGTGATTCTTTCAGAGTCAATTATAAGTTTGGTTGTTCGTGGTTTTACATTGCTTACAATTAAACGTATTCAGTCAGCTGGATTCTCCAGGATTCGGAATTATTCTTTCATAGATTTCTGCATATGATTTTCCAATGATCATCCACGTGTGTCAAAATTTAGGACAGACTTTTTTCTTTTCTTTTTTTTTTGTACGGTGCACTGCGACCAAAAGATAGATATCTATTGTGTCTCCTACACATTGTGTCTCTAAGATGTCTGAGGAATCTCAGAATCTTGGAAGGTTTTATGGAGAGTATATCTTCCTACAACACCTGGTACGTACCTAGACTTCCAAATCTTCTTGGATTGTAGCATCGCAGTGTGTTAGGAGGTGTATTGGAGTCCACATCAGTCCCCACAGAATCTGCTGGTACTATCTTGTCCTAGGCCCAGCTTTTTCAGGTAGCCCGTGAGGAAACCCCTCACCATACGAAACCTATTTTTACTTCGACTGGTGCATGCTACAGATCTTTTCTGGTTATAACCGCTCAGACAAGACTCAGCCTACTTCAGTCCTAAGAGTCACTTCCTCCTCATTTCTCAGCTTTTCTTGGAGATACGGTTGCTTATCCCAAAAATAGTAAACAGCGCCTTTCCGTGCCATGATGTCGGCCAACACATTTCTACCAAGCCAATATGCACTGTTACCCAAAATAAGGTAACTTTATTATTTCTCCCCAAGTCATCGAGTTTGGCATTTGCATACCATTTTTGAACTGATGACATATGAGCTCAGTGCTTTAATGGTGGCCTGGCTAGATATGATTAAAATCTTCTGATTCCGATATTTCATGGTACATCTAAAATGGACACATGTCCATCTGGAGTCTTGAAGATGCCAGGAAACTTGCCTATAGGCCTTTGGCCTAAACTCTCTAGCCCCAGTTCCATCAGTTGTCCTCGACCCTTCCGTTTATAATACAATGGTCCATAAAACGGATTTTGTGAATATTTTCCACTAGTTTTGATTCTGGATTCTTTTATCTTGTTTTCCAGCACTAATTATAATAAGCTTTGATATAATCAATTCCAACAAAAGATAAAAAATCAGGTCTATTAAAAAAAAGAAGGATATGAAATGAATTCATCATTTTTGTAATAACACACTTTTATGTGTTTGGCCATTATAATTCCAAACGATAACAACATTGAATCCATTAATACTGTGTGTGTCGGTGTGTGTACGTATATAATAATAAACAATATTCGTGTTACATGGATGGTCTGATGTGAACAGTAAATATGTATACAAATATGTATATATATGACGGAAGTCAGGTGCAATAACTACAAACTTATCACCTTACATAGTGCACGCTTGTTGAATATATCTAATATAGCTTGTCTACGCTTGCCCCCCTCCAACTCTTCTAACTCATTCCCCTCTAATTCATCTGGTTTATAGTTCTCTACTCTACTAACCGGCCTAACTTCCGACCTTTATACATGTGAATTATTAAGGCCAAAACTATTGTCCACTATACTCCATCTCACTTTTATATGGACCACCTGAACAGACGATATCTCTTTGAACAATTAATATGCCTAATTTTTAATTACAATAGCTGTTATTGTAATATAATTTCCAAACATTGGTCTGTGTATTTCCTATTGATCTATATATTACGTGTTCTAAAAATACCTAGAGCTATTAGTACTTTTAGCCTATTTAATGTTTATTTCTTATTTATCCATATTATTATTAAACTTAAACCAAGTAGATAATATTGTGGATGGTATATACAGTGAAAAACACGAAAACAAAAACGCTTAACATGAAAAATCGGTTAACACGAAATCATATTGCAGTTCCGACAAAATACTATGTCATTTCATTTTTTTTTTTCTTTTAACACGAAACAAATATCGCTTGACACGAAAAGATTTCACTTCCCGGACGAACAAAATACGTATACCTGTTTTCTGCAGTCACATCGCCACACAGATTTTCGGCTATTTTTTTTTTTTCGTTAGGCGGAACAAAATAAACAATAGCTGCCACTGTTACTAGGTTTCCGCTTGTCTTTGAGTAGGTAAAGACATCGCTATTGTCAAAACATTCAGTTAGTTTTCGAATTCGGTGAATTTTGTGTTAAAATCAGCAAATTTTCTGTTGTTTTTTGTCATTTTTATATATAAACTTGTTTTTTTACATGTGCAATGGCAAAGAAATCGGAACGAAAACAAACCGCTATTTTATCGATTAACACGAAAAAATATTTCAGTCCCCTCAGTTTCGTGTTAAACGTTTTTCATCGTATCTATATATAAACAAATAAATAATATATATACATATAAATGAGGGGGGGGGGGCTCCACAAACCCCTAAAATTAATTTTTTCCGGAAATATGTTAAAAAAAAAAAGTGATAGGTATTTGTGTGCGTAGTTTAAACGAAGTTTAAAGAAAATCGTTGGAGCCAATTTTAAGAAAATTGCGAGAATCTGAAAATACATTCAATAGTTTGTTTTTCTATCCTATGCCCGCCGTCTGCATAAAAGTCATCTGGCGTCTTGCTGTCCAATATCTATAAACCACGAGTCTTGCTGGGTGTTCTTTTGAATGTTATGGATTGCTGGGCATTGCAGTAAATGCTACGCGTCCTTTTCCATAAAGGCGAATCGACCACCCCTATTTTTTTAAGTGCTTATTTAGGTAGTGGTGGCCCGTTATTTACCTAAAAACCGCCTCTGCTTTTCGCCGCATCAAATTTGGGCGAATTTGACCTTCCTTTTTCGTCAGAAGCTCCTCTTCCGGATTATTCTCGCTTCATGTTCTCTTTAATCTTCATGGAGAAGCAATCTGATCTTCGTTGTTTGCATCAGGATGGGTGGATCTGGCTGATACTGTTTTTGCACCTTCACTATCCAGTTGATCTGCCTCCTCATTTTCGTGGATTCCACTGTGACTGGATAACCATTGTAAGAAGGAAGTCCTTCCTTGGTCCCTAAAATGCTGTCCGAGCAGCAGGCAGGCATTTCTGTGGTGCTATTTCATGCAGTAGGTAGTTCTCTTACCAAAGGCAATAAGGCCGCTTGTGAATCCACCAGGATCACGGTATTACACTTCTAGCGAATGTTAATTTCCCGAAATGCCAGCAAAACGCTACAATCTTGCCATCAAAATTTGATACATTCTGCCCACAGTTTCACTTTTTGTGAAGAGTGTTGAATATACTTCAGCGCCACCGTTCTTTAGGGCTGCATCCGCCGAACTATCCGTATACACGTACATCCAATCCGTGGAAGGGTAACGTGTATGAATAGATTACAAAGTTGCATAATTCAGTTCTGTTTCACTGTTCTTGTTTATCTTATTTACCAGCATTAAAATGGCACTTCCGGTTGATGGATTTGGCCGAACCTTTGCGGAGGAGTACCTAAACGGAATACCAAGTATGAGCTTCTTGAGACTTTTCATTTTTGAGATATTTTGTTCAAACAAACAGACACACACACACACACACACACACACACCATTCACGAAAAACTTCTTTTTTCTTCCTCAGAGGACCTCAAAACATGTATTTCCCGTGAAAACTCGAAAGTGTCGAGTTCCCGTGAAGTTTCGAAAATTTGACAAACTGGCATTACTTCCTCTTTACTAGCAATAAGAGAATGTAAAAAGGAAGAAAATAAAAATCCTCATCATAAATAAAATAATAATAATAATAATAACCGTATGGATATAATAAAACTGTAGAAACGAATTCAGAAGACGAAGAAGCCATTCTTACTACAAATTTTGTTATTAGTAGACTGTGTACATTGGTTGGACGTTGTTCAGTGTGGTGGCTACTGACCGCACACGGCTAAACAACAGAGTCACTTACTGGCTGGCTACTGCACACCACACAGCAGGAGCTACCACCACTGCACAGTGGGGCGCCACCTTTTTAAAACAGATTTTATTTATATATATACATACTTTATTTTTCAACTAAATTTCTTTATTACTTCCATCACTTTTTTATATATAGTGTGAAGAGTGTTTGTTTTATCTGTGTGAACATATGTATCGGACAGTTAATATATTCAAAGATTTTTATGATATTTTTAAATTTTCTGTACTTAAAAATAGTCACAGTTATCAAAATTTATTTTTATTTTTAATTGTTAGATTTATCCGACAGACTTTAGATGAGTTCGGGTACATTTCTTGGCCGAATTAATAGTTTAGAAAACGTCCACCCTGAGGGAAACCCCTCCAGAAATACAATCAAATTACTTAGATTCTCTCCGACAATAAAACTGCTACAAATTTTCCACGAAAAATTCGAACATTGAAAATGTTTTATTGGTGATTATACTGCTTATTATATATTTTGAATATGAGCTCTAATCCGAAAACACCTTCTTTAAAAAGTAATTCTCCCCCCAACCTCCAACTCCTAATCCCCACCTCAACTCCTTCCACACTTAACCCCCCCATCCTCATTTGGTGTGACAGTTTTTTATGTCGCTTTTTGCGTGCAGTTTTCACCGAATGTGTCCAGGCAATAAACATTTTCAATGGGTGTTAAAAAAAGTCATTCATAATTAACAAATTCTTTTCCCAGAATCATCGAATAATTTAATAATAACTCCATTAAAATCAGTGGCTAAACTTGTACTTTTACCCTCTAGAGATTAAAAATAATCACAGTGTTGCCAACTTTCTAAGATAAAAGTTTAATACTAGGGAAAATTTACTGAAATGTATTACAAACATTAAACTCAAATATATTAAAAAAATCTGGTGTGAAACTCTCACACAACTTTCTCTTACTCCAGTTCTCAAGATTATAATTGACAAATTTTATAGTTAATGTACCAAATTTAATGAAATTCGTCGAAAACTGAAAAAACTGTCCAGTAAAAGCGCACTTCCGGTTTATTAATTTTCCTGAAACTCGGAATTTTGGCCATCTATATATTTCTAATTAATTTTGTTTGGATGATAGAATTGTATAATCAACTGTGATAGCACTTTAGAGAAAAACATAACCCCACCCCTCACCTAAAAGTGCCCTTAAATGAATTTTCCCAAAGAAAAGTTTTAAATAAAAGTTATAGATCATTGTATGTTTAGTTTATATATGAAGTATCAAGAAAATCGTCGGAGCCAGTTTTGAGAAAATCGCGAAAAAGTGAAAAAAACATTCAGTAAAGTGGTGAAGTAGACGCACTTCCGGTCATCCGATTTTTTCAAACTCGGAATTTCAACAACACATTCAATTCTAATTAACATTATTTAGATGACAGAATTGTCTAATAAACTGAAATAGCACCTTAGATGCAAACCTAACCCCACCCCTTCCCCAAAAGTGCCCTTAAATGAATTTTCTTAGAGAAACATTTCAAGTAAAAGTTGTAGCACATTGTACATGTAGTTGATGTAACAAAGTTTGAAGAAAATCGTCGAAGCCATTTTTGAGAATCGCAAAAAAGTAAAAAAAAACTAACTAGAAAAGTGGTACTTCCGGTTGAGTAATTTTGACAGATAACGTACTGTCAGATCCCATGGTGGTACCTAAACGGAATATCAAGTTTTAACTTTCTACGGTTTTTCGTTTTTTGAGGAGCTAGGCTGTTCGACATACACACACCACACCCACACACCCAAACACACACACACACACACACCAGCACGCACGGACCATTTGCTAAAACCACTTTTTTGGACTCAGGGTGGGACCTCAAAACGATCATTTCCGGTGAAAACCGATATCGAAAATTTGACACGTGACATACTTCCTCTTACTAGGAGTAAGAGAAAGTAAAAAGAAGAGAAATCTCGCTAGTAGTTCTAATTGTTGTGGGAAAAAAATTTAACACGGGATTAAAGAGTTAGTACGCACCTCGCTGTCGGATCCCATGGTAATATCTAAATGGAATATCAAGTTTCAACTTTCTACGGTTTTTTGTTTTTGACCTATGCTGTTCACATACATACATACACACACCCACACACGCACACATACAGAGTGTTACCTAAGTACCACTTTTTGTTGGACTCGGGGGGGAGGGGGCTCAAAATGTGTATTTCCGGTGAAAACTCGATTTCGAAAATTTGATATGATTATAATACTTCATAGGAGTAAGAGAAAGTTAAAATTTATTTTAGATAGTTAGCGGAATTTGTGGCAGTAAATTGTAAACGTCATATCAAATCACTAATTTGATGCGATTGCAGCGCAGCCTGCCGGAGCAAGCTGTAAGAAAATAAAAATAAAATAAATTCCATCTTTTTTCCTACATTTACATTCCTTGTAATTCGTCATAATAATAACTTGCTCTTGAATCATAATGTTAATATTATAAGTAAAAGAATGTTACAATAACGTACCAATACGAGAATAAAAACATTATACCATATATAAATAAAGAATAAACTTTAAAAAAAAAAATATGTTTGTAAGAAGATTTACACCTGGAACACTACTATAAGATAAGAATCTATCTTTATAAAAATATGAAAAATAATAAATAGATGTAAACAGAAAGACGAATTATTATTTAAAAATAAAAATAAACACCAAAAAACAAGAGAATATAGAATACATATTTCTTCTTATTTACATTGGTATAGAGAGCGACCCGCCGTATCCGCGGGTAGTTTCTTTGAAAAATATTTGTAGAATGCAAGTTATGGATGGGGGTGCCCTCGGTATATAACTGGTAAAGGAAGGGGGAATGAGATTTTGTGTTCGGTAAGTTTACTTGAACACACACACACACACACACACACTGATAAGTTATAAGTTATAACATAGTTTGTTGCTGTTTTTGTCCACCTCCTATTCCATGTCTTCCCTCCTTTTTCATTTCTGAAAATCTTCCCATATTATGAGTTAGACCATTAAGAATGCATGAGAAAATATTTTTATTTATTTTTATAACTCTCTTCTCATAATTTTTTTTTTAAAGAATCACATATTATAAACATAAAAAAAAGGCAAAGAATGGAATACCCATAAATATATATCATAAACGAAATACCATACAAATAAAACTGGCCTATTAAATCCTTCTTAATGACTGTCTAAATTATTTTTATTGTTATTATTGTTTTTTATTATCTCGATATTATTATGCGAAATTATCACATAAGAAAAAATTAAAACATTCAAAATTGTTCAGAATTTCCAGTATCGTTTGCATGACCGTCACGTCAGATTTATTTTTTATTTTTATTGAGTCGTTTTATGAGCTAAACGTGAATAACGTGAAAAAAAATTATATAAAATGAAACGTAAAATTAAAAAAAAAAAAAATCTGGTATGATTTGTCACTCACGCGATGATAGTTATAATTGAAAAACTTTCTTTAAACCTACAATTACATTCACTTACTCCTAGTAAGAGGAAGTATAGCGATCTTTTCAAAATTGAGTTTTTACCGGAAATACATGTTTTGGGATCCCCTGAATAAAAAAAAATGTTTTTAGCGAATGGTCTGCGAGAATGTGAGCTCAAACTTGGTATTCCGTTTAGGTATTACCCACCGCATCAGACACGAAGATTTCGAGCAAAATCCGACTTTACTGAGTTTTTTTCCTGAGAAAATTGATTTTGAGGGGTTCTAGAAGAACAGTGTCATTGTGCATTGGCCTCTAAAGTATGAACAGTTACAATGATTTTTTTCTTTTTTAATTGAATGATTACTGCATAATTAGAAACTTTTACTTTTAACATTTTTCTGAAGAAAATTATTTTTGAGAGGTGATGGAGGCCAAGTCGGTTAGTTCAAATTTAAATTTGTATAAGTTTTCTTGGTTTAGACTTAAAGCACTCTACATAAGCCCCACATGTAAACAAGCAACATTTCCACCACCTTTTATGTGGCCAGCCCAATTAAACATTGTAACGTTGCATTTTTAATGAACATTTCTTGTTTAAATTGTATTACGTAAGAGAAAGTCGTGAGTGTTTCACACTAGATTTTTTTTTTTTTTTACTAAATATTTAATAGTCTTCAGTATTTTGTGTTGGGGGGGGTGTGACTGACTCGATATCGAAAATTTAGCAGGATCGCAACAGGAGTACGAGAAAGTAAAAAGCCAGAATCCCTGTAAAATTGCTACCTACCTAACTTGTAAAATACCTACCTATATTTGTAGTTCTAGCGTACTTTAGAAAGTTTAGAAGAAGAAACGTTTAGAAGAAAGCTTAACGTTACAGCTCCCCCCTCTCTGATCCTAGAAATAGATATGTATGTCTGTAGACAGTATACACAATTTAAAGGAAAATCTGTGAGCCGGTTTTTTTTTTTTTTGAGAGAGAGAGAGAGAGAAATCATGAAAAACTAAGCAGTCACCGGGTGTGACGGCGAAACTTTCGTTCAGTTACGGTCGTGATATCAATATCGGAATCGGTAAATGTGCTTCCTGCGATTTTTCGTTTTTGGCATATTTGTCCACAAACACATACACAAACACATACGTAAGCATACCACATCCAGTCCATTTGCTATATTTGTTATTTCCGTACGCAGGTGTGCTCAAAATAAACATTTCCTATGATAACTGGATATCATAAATTTGCTACCACCTCTTGCAGCAGTAAGAGAAAGTAAGAAAATAATTCCCCGCCCTCTATCAGATAGAAAGTGAAATAAAATGTGAAATAGATAATTAGTAACTAACTAAGAATTACATTGGATATGGTAAATTGTTTACTATGTTTTATTGTTACAATTAGTAAGTACAGTTTGTTGTTTATTTTCTCTCTCGTTTTATTTCAGTTTTAAAAAACGGTAAAAAGTTTTTTAAAATGTGTCACTAATTTTCCATGACGCTGTTCCAGTGTTTCTTTTCAACCAAAGTTTCTATTTTCCCATGGAAAAATATATATACCTTTTCCTTTTCCACGGACCCAACCAATAAATTGCAAGAAAGAATTAGAAATAATGATGTATCTTAGATGGTGGAAATGAATTACAAGTGTTGTTTTCATCAGACTTGGCTCAGGATCGGAGAAATTAGCTGAATGGAAAACTTTAATTATGAAAGTATTTTTTTTGTTACATCTGCTTTCACAGCTGCTAGGAGTATGTTAAACACAAGTTTTCCTGGAGGTTTGCGTCCGTGACCACATGATCCTGCAACATTGTAGTTATGGAATGTAGATCTGATGGATCATATTGGACCCACTTCTGTCGTAGCTCAACATTGTAGCTTAAACCTTCCATAACATTTTTTTATTTTTCTGAAAAGAGTAACGGGCAGAACAAATACTTTACAGTGACGCACACAAATCCAGAGCTTCCAAATGATTAGGCTAGGATATTTATCCCTCATATATAACTTGCCTAAGTGATATATATTTTTATTTATTTGTATAACCGGGATATTGCAGGAGATAGTCAATAAGTGGAGAGATAAGCGAAGGAATGAGATGTGTGGTGACGGATCCTGAGGGAAACCATTTCATACTAAATATAATCTGATTTTATATTCTTCAAATTTTATGTTACTAATTGCACATTGTATAAACCGATCGTGTTCACCTATTTGAAATATATTTTTACTTTTTTTTCTGGTACAAATTGATTTTTAATCTGTTTTGGAAGACGTTGATTGACAAAAGCACTGTCTGGTGGCCTACAGTGTAATCACATTCAAATAGCTTTAGGAAAAAAAGTTTCATAGCATTTTTTTTTGTAATTTTTCTTACTGCTGCTATTTTGTAATCGTGTCAAATTTTCGATATTGCGTATTAACCGGAAATATCCGTTTTGAGGTCCCCTGAGTACGAAAAAGTGGAAAATGAAGAAGTAGTAAATACTCTCTCCCTTCCTCTGTGTGTGCGCGTATGTGTATATCTATATGTGTATGTGAACAGCATAGTTCAAACTAGACATTCCGTCTGGGTATCACCATGGCATCTAACAGGAAGACTTATCCGTCAAAACATCTCCACCGGAAGTATCATTTTATTGAATAGATTTTTCAGTAATTTGCAATTTTTTCGAAACGGCTCAAACGATTTTCTTTAAACTTAATATATAAAACCACTCATATAAAGAGCTACAACTTTCATTTGGAGTATTCCTCCGGGAAATTCATTTTCAAGGGGAACTTGGGGGGAGATGTGGAGTTATGTTTTCCTCTAAAGTGCTATTTTAATTTATTATACACTCCTATCAAATCTATATAATATTAACTAGAATTAAATATGTTACCAAAATTCCAAGATAGAAGAAAATCGGTTTGACGGATGAGCATATTTACTAAACAGTTTTTAAGTTTCCACAATTTTCTCGAAAACGGCTTCAACGATTTTCTTTAAACTTGTTGCATCACTACATATATAATGAACTACAATTACAACATTCTGCTAGAAAATTCATTTAATGGGGTATGTGGGTGAGGGGCAGGGTTATGTTTGACGATAATGTGCTATTTCAGTTTAGTATACTATTATGTATTCTAGTATACAATTATATCAATATATCATCTAAATAATATTAAAATTAAATATGTTGCCAAAATTTTTGAATTTGAAGAAAATTAGTAAACCGGAAGTGCCTTCTTTTACTAGTCAGTGTTTTGCTTTTTTCTCCATAAAAACATCGACGGATTTCATTAAATTTGATTTTCATTAACTATGAATACGGAGACCTATCTTTTTTGTTTGGCAAACTTCTTTCCAGTAAGTTCATTTAAAAAAGTTTTGAGGTCAACTGTTTGAGTCTGTCTACTTTTCTGGTGAATGTTTTCCTGGTTAAATGACCTTGCAATTGCATCTTGAGTATATCATTTTCCTTGAAGTAACTCCAGCTATTCTTTTGTTCTAAATTAAAAAGAAAACGCAAAAAACAAACTTTACTATATAAAAAAAAAATCTAAATACGACTTAAATAAATAAAAAATTAATTACGCCATATTTATTTATTATTCAATCTAATAAATATGCAAGATCGAGGGATTAAATAAATAAATACAAAATAAAGTATAAAATAAAATAAATACATTTCTAAATATATAAGTAAAGACAATATCCAGATTCTGATGCCCGGAGTTCCCGTTTTTTTTTATTTTTATTTTTTATTTTTATTTTTTTGTTATTTTTATTGTTAAACAAGTTTAACTATTGTATAAATACATTAGAAAGAATAATGTTATGTTTATGTATTTTAGTTTCAGAAGTTTGTACGGTTTATTATTTCCCCACTAAACGCAGTATTCTAGTTTCTAGTTTTTTTTTTGTTTCCAGTTTATAAAATGTATTATATAAATATACATGAAGCTCAGCCAGTGTATATAGAGTTATGTATGTGAGTGTATACATAAGCCAATCAAAACTAAACTGATATAAACTTTAAAAAAACACTCTGGAATTTGTTGATACTAATACAATTAATGTTTTATTTAATTTACGTATAATTACGTCTTAAATATATATGTATTTAATTAAAAAATTGTAAACTAAACTTTAATTCATTGATAACAATCAACAATTTAATTTAATCATTCATACACGCCGCGATTTCCTCTTATATCAATTCTGGCTCATTAATACTATGATGGAATTGGTCGGTGACGAAGGGGACAAATGCAAAGGACTCATGAATCACTTTTACTCCACTTTTAACGCAAAAATATCTGGCGAGCCACACTAATTTTCTGTTACTATTGTTATATATATATATATATATATATATTCTATCAGTTACAGGATAATCCTGTCACTTACCATGTTCCGTTAAATTAAGTGGGTTTTTAAGAGAAGGAAATAGGAATGAAGACATGGTAATTAATAACGTAACTAGTAAATTAATTTTGAACTGGAATGACGAAGTAATAATGAGTTTCTTGGAAAAATTAAATCGATCAGAAGGAATATATTTTAATTCTCCATGCCCTAACAGTCTGTACAATAATATCATTGAACAAATTAAACTGATTGCGAAGGATTCCGGTTTAACTAGAACGATTAACTTTAATACTGAAGCCAATAAGATACAAAATTTTAAAAACCCATGGTGCAATAACGATTGTAAAAATGCTGCAAAACAAGTGAAAAGAAGTTTAAAAATATGTAAGCAAAATAACTTTGATTTAACAACAGTACAACAATATGCCTTAAAAAAGAAAGAATACAGACATTGCATTAAACTGGCTAAAAAAAATTATTATATTCAGTATTTAGAAAAGTTAGTTAATGTAAGAAATGCAAAAAAATGGAAGCTATTGGAAGGGTAAAGAGTAATTCCCCAACACAATGAAGCTATCCCACTAACAAAGATTATTGATGTTTATTGTAATATGTATGCTCCTAGGCTGGCTTGCAATGAATATTGTAGAATACTATCTGTACCGGAACTTGACTTGGACATTTCTTTAGAGGAACTACAAAGTGCCCTAGTTAAATGTAAAAAAGGTAAGGCCCCAGGAACGGATGGAATACCTTATGAGATATATAAAATCATGCCGGCAAATTGGGAACATTATGTTGTGATGGATGCAAGAAATTATATCTATTTTATTTAAAGAAAATAATCAAAATTATGAGAAAATGCAAGCTCGTTCGCAAAAAGGGTGACCCAGGTAGAAAAGTACAGTTACTGGGTCAGTTCGAGAACCTTGATAGCATTGTCCTACCCCTTCCACTCACAGGGGAGGATTTGAACGAACAATTAGAAGAGATTCCTTCAGGAGAGTTTTGTTGTAGACTCCAAGGAGAATAATCAGAACTATGCCAATTTTAAGTTATAACATAAGAGTTTATTCCAACTAAATTCAGTAAATTAATTAATGTTGCTTTGTTATTGAATAGCATTTAAATGTCTTTAAAGAATATATATATATTAATCTACCAGTGTTGTCTTAATTATTCTTATTACTTCTCTCTTAACCATATATACTTACAAGCCCTTTTACTAAACCGCTCACGTCACAGTTTACTACTCTACAACATCCAGACCAACTACATTTCATTGGTGCTAGCTGTTTGGGATATTTTCAACCAGAATCCACAAATTAACAAGTATGTACAATTTTCAATTTACTAATTAAACAAATTATCCATCAGATAATTTTACTGCTTTTTTTTTTCAATTATTTTCTCAGCGGAGATATCTTAAATATTTCCCATAATTGAATTTTCTATTGAATTCATTTTTAAAATTTTGTATTTGTACCACTGTACCCCAATCCCTTGTGAATTTTGAATTTATGAGTGTTCTTAATAGATCGCCAATTGTAAAGATATTACGCGATAATAACCTTTCTGTTGGAGGCAATTTAATCCAGTTACACAGTCGCCTTGAAAAATGTAATCTTTCCCAAGGTAGTAATCCTCTTGTTTCCAAAATGTACAAGATTAATGGACAAGATAAGGACATCGACGCTGCTGTAGACATCGACTTGCTTAGCAGCAATTATCCAATCCTTCTGCCACCCCCAGCAATTAACCTGCTAGCCCCTTGAGAAATTTACAA
>JAAEAF010010359.1:0-31075 GCA_011037195.1 Triatoma infestans
GAAGTGCGTTTACTTTACCACTTTACTAATTGATTTTTTCACTTTTTCACGATTTTCTCAAAAATGACTCCGACGATTTTCTTGAAACATCTTATATAAACTAAACATACAAAGACCTATAACTTTTTTTGGAAACATTTCGCGGGGAAAATTCATTTATGGGCACTTTTAAGGGAGGGGTGGGGGTTACAGCTTCCTCTAAAGTGGTATCATAGTTGATTATACAATTCTATCATCCAAACAAAATTAATTAGAAATAAATAGATGGCTAATATTCCGAGTTTCAAGAAAATTAGTACACCGGAATGCGCTTTTACTGGACAGTTTTTTCAGTTTTCATTAACTTTGATACACAAACTATAAAATTTGTCAATTATAATTTTGAGTACTGGAGTAAGAAAAAGTTGTGTGAGTGTTTCACACACCAGATTTTTATTTTTTTGGGAGGGAATTTTCTCGAAAAAAGTTCAACTTAGAATGTTAACTGCACATGTGTAAATTCATCGGTTCTATTTTAAATATATTTCCGGTTAAATTGTTTTCAGGGGGAACTATGCGGAGTCTGTAATGGCCGGGGCCAGTTTGCACAATTCCTGCATTGAAACCAATTAATCATATTGACGCATAACAATATATTTCCAGTTAGAACATAATTTTCGAAAAATCTATATAATGTTTTCTCTAACAGCAGTGAACTGTCTTAAGTAATATTATAATGATAGATGCATTACAATTTTTTTTTAGAGCTCTCACGGTTCTCTAAAGTGAAACGATCGAAAAAGATCGAAACATTTTTGTGATAGAGGATGCCATAATCTTAGCCAGACGTGTTATTTAATGACTGACTAGGTGGTTAAGATGACTGTCGTTATAAATGTCAAAAGATATTTTTAGAAGGTAATATTTATTTGACTTTTACTAGTTTTTTCATAAGTTTTTATAGTTTTTTTATTTTTAAAGGAAGCATAACTTTTTAAGAATTGTAGGTTACAACATTCAATGAAATTATCTATGTGCCTACAAATAACAGCAAATTAACACTTTGCTAAAGGTGTATGACTTTTATATGGCTCAGTTTTTATTATCTTTACTGTAACGACGACCTTCGTTCTAAAACTGAACTTATATCAATTTATTATAAGAATAATGTTAAATATAAATAGTCATATTTCCAATAAATCTATTTAAATAATGTATCTATTTTTTGTGTAAAGAATAAAGAAGTAAATGATGTAAACGTCTGTCTTTTAAAAAATTTATTACAATTTAGTCTTTTGTAACTGGTTTTAATGCGTGTTTAAATTAGTTTCCATTCATCAGTTAATATTCATTCACAAATTGTTTCTATTCATTCATCTACAATTCATAGTAGTGTTTAGAATTCAATTTAATTCTTTCAACTCTAAAGCATCATAATATTTTCTGATTACCCAAAACTAGAATAAATCTAGAATACATTTGAATCTGGTATTTTATCCGTCGTAGCATGCATATTTCTGACAGGTTTCGGATTTTCATCCATCGTCAAGAGTAAAGTTATCAAGTTCATGTTGAGAGTTTTACTTCAACTTAATATTTCTATTACACACTACACTTGTTGATTTGTTGATTCCATGTGTGGGTGGTTATTAGGTTATGTTACTATGTGTGTGTGTGTTTAATGACAAAAATGGAATTATTATAAATTATGATTAGACATTAGAAAATACTGTATAATAAATAGCATTTTTGGAGGAATGCTTTATAATTAAATTTTAATAGTGGTGTTATTAAGTATGCTCAGTGTTTTATCAAGGCATTTTTGTTAATGTGGGGGGAGGGGATAAGAAATTTCGAAAGTACTACACTAAGAATAGTAAAGTTAGAAGAAAGGTAATGCAAAGTTTAAAGAAAGTTAAAAGTTTGTAAAAATAATAAATCAATACTGAAACTTGATAACTCTCTACAAGAACTTCATGAATGAAAATCCGGAAAAACCTTTCAGGAATAACAGAAATATGCATGCTGTGACTGATAAAATACCAGATTTTTTTAAATTTATTTAAGGCGCGTCAACATCAATGGTCGTTGGCGCCCGGAGCCTTCTCAGTGCACTGTTACCTCCGGACAGTGTTCTCGCGTTACAGACAACACTGTCCATCACCTTTCATTTATTATGAACAGACAAACCGGCAGAAAAAAGTACCGCTAGCAATTACACAAAGCAACGGAATATTTGAAAATTGAAAATAGAACATTTAAAACTTATATTAAGCTAGTAAGTGAATGAGTTAATACAAAATACCCCTAACTTCCGTTAACTATTGGTACACAGTGAGTATTATTTATTTTCCCATTCTTCAAACATACGGCGAGGAGGACATTAATCTTTGTCAGCCAGATAATCTGTTGACCACCACCACCATGAGGAAGGACGTATGAAAGGAAGAGGGAGAAATAGGATATTATTACATGACTAGTGATGAACATTAACCCATACACATTTATACAGCAAAACTCAGATGTCATTTTTCTCAGAATAATTTTTTTTTATCAAAGACTTCATCAAAAATATGACTTCAAAGAGAAAAGAGAAATAAGTTAAGAAGTTCAACAGCTAATGCTTTCATCTGCGTGATTATATTAATGGCTGAGACCAAACTAATCGATTGTTAATTATCTTATTAACATAGATATTACAACATTAATGAAACTAATAATTTATGCGTATTCTAGCATTTCAATTTATATCAATATCGCTGTTTATTAGCGCTCAAGATGACCTAAAAAATATAGGGGATTATTAATAAACTGGGAAATGACCAAACCTTTCATTAACTACCATACAAACAAAAGCATCAACCCGTTAGGTCCTGAACCTAATTTCTTCACAACCAAAACAAACTATCAGAAGAGGAATGTGTGTTTCCTGCTCTCTCTTACACTAACTCTACAATAAGTGTATGGTAAAAGTTCCAATTATTGAGAGATGTCTTCATAAGCTACAATGTCCATTTTAAGGAATAAAACCAGTGGGTCTGAGAGAGGTCCGTGAGAGAACTAACCAGCACCATATGATTGATTAGCCTGTTCCGAGATCTCTAATCTACTAACAGAATAGGCAACTGACAACTCATGTGAGCTTATCTTATAGCGTTCAATGCCGTGAAGCTGTCCGCGCCTGGAAGCTGGACAAATATGTTTTCGGAGACACGCTAATAAGGAAAAAGGCTAGATCCTCCTCATTCCTGCCTGAGATCTCCAGATGATGTGGTGCCTATACTGAAGAACATACTTGGAGGAAGATAGCAATAACATTCTAGTACCAATTGGAGCTTCTTAAATTAAGTTGCATATGTTCTCATCCGAAATGCAAAAAAAAAAAAAAAAACAGCCTTCTGAAGTAGATGATGTGTCAAATATTTGGATTCAGCTTAACTGTACACTCATTTCCACTAGCCTAAGTGATGAGTGTATATGAACTCTTATCATATACATCATAAACTTTTAGGAAAAGCGACCAATATAGAAAACAGATACTTCAGTATAGTAGACCTAGTAAGACACAGTTTCTTTGGAGTCTTAATACAGAATATACCTGAAATGTGTTTGGGTGTGTTGAGATGTTGTAGCAGCACGAGCGGTTTTGTAAAAGAGCTTGTATGCATGTTTTAGATGAAAGTATTAGTAATAACCAAGGGAGCACCTCTGTTTTTAAAATAGATATATTCTCTAAGAGAAATTAAGTTACTTTAAAATATCGTAATAATAAGCTTATAATTATAATGAAATTAACTGGAATAAACTCTTATTATAACTTAAAACTGGTACAGTTCTGATGTGTTCTCCTTGGTGTCTACAACAAATCTCTCTTGAAAAGAATGTCTTCTGATTGTTTATTCAGCTCCTCCCCTGTGAGGAGAAGGGGGTAGTACAATGCCATAAAGGTTCTTGAACTTTTCCAATAACTGTACTTTTCTACCTGAAATGTCCTTTTGCAAGGGAATTGTCACATATTCTTGATTTTTTTGATTTTTTTTAAATTAATATATTTTTATGTTTCTTGCATCCATCACATACCCATAATAATCTATGCCCTGGTGTGGAAATGGTGAGAACATCATGAGTTTGTCAATGAAGATGTTAAAAGTTTATTTAAATTATTATTTGTTTTTAATATGTTAGTGTAACTTGATTATCAGAGTATCACCATAACTTGATTACGGCTTCGAGTTGCTAGTGTATTAAATAATAAAAAAATACTTTTGATTGTAAAGGGTTAATATTCTATGTAGTTACAATATGTTACCTACAAGCAATTAAATTTATTGTATATTTACTGATTTTTTTATTTTTTTAATACTTCAACCCAGATTTTTTAACAACTGTCCGCAAACTTTAATGAGCTAAAAATTTATTCTAAAACGTTTGACAGAAACTACAAAACTTTAAATAAACACACACACATACAAAAAAATAAAATAATTGTAATTCAAATGTTGCACCGGGCAAACACACAATACCATTTATGTTCACTATTATTGATGCTATTATTTCCAATTCTAAGAAAAATTATAAATTTAAATTGGAAAAGCTGAATACGGTAGTTAGTGGGGGGGGGGCACGAATCTGGTTCTCTTTGCTATTTTCTTCTTTTTAAAAAAAAAAAAAAAAATTGAAATGATTGTTGTTAAAGATTATCTTTGGCTCAATTGACTTGCATTTATTACATGGACGTGTATTGTTTAGCTGTTGTATGTGTATGTGTGTCTGAGTGCGTGTATTTATTGTGCTGTGATAAATATGTTTGCGTATCTCTGCTCCACATAGAAACAGTTGTGAGAGAGTGAGAGTGCGTGATAGGCAGGGGTGGTAGGGGTGGAAACAAAAGGTATGTTTGTGATTGGCTGTGGTTTTGTTAAGATCGTAAAGCCATCTGGACAATTATGTGTAGCATTCTCAGTGAAACTACACTGCTTTCAGACTATCTCTCTCTCTCTTTGTTCATACACAAACACACACAAACCTAACACTTGTTTAACTTTAATGTAAAGTAAGTAGCTTGATTTAATGCCCTTTTTTTACTTCTATTTTTCTTTTCAACCACCTTATATAGACACTCTACTTATTGGATCCTATCGGTGAAATTATATCTTGCACCTTGGCACCCCTAGCTAGCTATAAATCTTTGGTCTTGTATAATTTGCGAATAATTGCATGAGTAAGTAAAATTTATATGTACGATAAATATTGCTCATGAAATGTTATGAATTTAAATAAAAACTTTTTTTTTTTGAACTTTCTTTTATTTTTATTAATCAGTTTTACAATTATTGTACTTAATGCTACCTTAAAATAGGGTTAAGGCGGTTTCTTGAAAGCTGTTCCATCTACTGATGACCACCATTAGGCAACTAAGTGATCGCGAGTCAACAGGCGGTTAATCGCCTTTGAGGATTGGAAGGAAGGGTGGTTGAGAATAAGTTAGTTGCTGAAGGAATAGGGGTTATATGATAAGTAGTTTTTTTTAATGATATATAATCAAGCGAGATTTGCCACATTTAGAGATATGAAAGGAATTTTGAGATCATTGTGAATAGTTAGGACTCTGCCATCGAGGAGAATGGTTAACAATACAACGGAGAATCTTTGATTGAGATTTGTAATCTGTTTTTTAGCTATCTCTGTTAAGTTCTATATACTCCGTAAGACCATGTAGGTATTACGAGGATCATTCAATAATTAAAGAGAGAATTATAGGAAATAAGCTTGGGACATATTTTTCTACAGGTGTTTCTCTAACAGCTATCATTAAAGATACTTCTTATTTGTTGTGGTGGTTGTTCCGCAGTGCTGGAAAGTTTTTTAAAAATACGTCTCAGTTAGTGTGAAACTAACTTTGCTCTGTGCGAGTCTGTGTTGTCACACTGTCTAAAAAACGCATCCTGAAGATACGCCCGAAACCGGTCGATGACCACAAAATGAAGCAGACTACCACGGAAAATGTCTCTGATGATACTTCTTATTTAATGCACTCTTTTAACAGAACACAGTTGCTGTGGGTTTTGGCAAACAGATTATGGTGTGGGGGCAGGGGCTTACAAGTCTAAGGTAGCCACAGTCTTTAAGGCATAGCTAGTCGCAATAATTATCTTAGCAGCTGAAATAACAAGACGAGAGATATGTCTTGTCACATATTCATCTTCTCAAAGAGCCAGGCGGTAGTATGAGCCAATAGTTTCTATCAACTCAATTCAAGACTGGTGTGGGGCTACTTTGACTTCATCACGAAAATTAGTAGCCAAAAATAAGGTTGTTTTCCTAGTTTGAGTACCAGAAAATTATAAAGTAACAATGCGGTAGATCACCTTACACCGGGAGTTTTCCGTAGGATAGTTACTGGATCTTAATCAATATATTATGCCATTCCAGAATGCATCATAAATACAGCCATCAAAGCATGGGTACATCGTAGATCACATGAATGGTGGGTAGAAACGCCAGGCTAGAGGCAGCCGAAAAAAGTTGATTAATAGCTAATCTCCAGCCTTGTCAAACAGCTACTCCAACAAGCCGTGCGGTCATACGGATGACTCTATAGGTGTTCTCTCTCTCTCTGATCACAGTAAACGTATATATCCGGTGAAAACTCGATATCGAAAATCTGACACGATCGCAATACTCTCCTCTTACTAGGAGTAAGAGAAAGTAAAAAAAAAAAAAAACAACAAAAACAAAATAAAACACTTTTGTAAAATTGTAATTCAGATTACACAATAGTCTTTGAACTTGGAATTCTAGCTATGCTTTCTAGCAATGTACTTAATGTACTTATGTACACTAGAAAACAATCATTTAACATTAGTCCCAACAAAAATTAATTTTCCAATTAAGATGGACATAAGCCTTCCAAATATAGTTAAGAGTGCGAAATTTAAAGAAAATTGTTGGAGCCGTTTCCGAGAGAAAAATCTGAATAAATTAAACAAAAATAATTCAATAAAATCGCACTTCCGGTTGATGGATTTTGATCGAAACCTACGTATTCCTGGTGGATATCAAATTCGAGTTTCCAAAGATTTTTCTTTATTGAAATATTTTTCTGTTCACAAATTTTCTCGTTCCCTAAGAAACGTCCAATTATGCATGAAAAATGAAAACTCCATGTCTATAATTTGGCACGAACGTAATACTTTCTGCCCTGTAAAAAGAAAGTAAAAATTACACTTCTGAAGAAAAGTGTTGGAAACTTTCTTTCAGAGTTCATGTCATTTTATTAGTTTAGATAGTTTGAAAACTATAAAAGAAAAGTTAGTTTAAAAAGTAATAAATCACTAAAAAAGAGAAAATGTGTGAAAATAAAATTATAAACTATCGCTAGTTTAGATAGTGGAAAATAATGCTATTATCAAGTTAGAATATAGTAAAAACTTGAACATAAAGATATTATGTTTTAGTTAAATAAACATTTGTTCTTTCTTATCATCATTTTGTCTTCTCAGTGATTTATAAAATAAATAAATAAATAAAAAAAATCTGGTGTGAAATACTCCCATGACTTTCTCTTACACAAATACATTTCAATTAACAAATTTTATTTCGAATTGGCATTACAAAGTTTTGTTGGACTGACCATACAAAAAAAAAAAACATTTTTGTGGCCTGGGCGGATTTGTATTGAACCACCTGTGTCAAAATCAACAAAGCTTGTGCTGTTTAATTAATACAGAGAAATGAATTGTGATACGTTTCAAATAAAAGTGATACATTT
Source organism: Triatoma infestans (assembly GCA_011037195.1). Classification (NCBI taxonomy): domain Eukaryota; kingdom Metazoa; phylum Arthropoda; class Insecta; order Hemiptera; family Reduviidae; genus Triatoma; species Triatoma infestans. The sequence goes on from JAAEAF010010359.1 coordinate 7,751, forward strand.
TAATCTGACCAAGTTTAAGCACAGCAATCCAGATTTAATGAAAAGCCGTTGCTGCCGTTTTCAAGAAAATAAAAAAAAAAACTCATAATCTATATCATAAAAACGAACTTCCAATAAACACATTATCTTCAAATATGGATTTTTTATCAATGCTTTAAATATATATTAATATTATGTAGGTTGTAAAACCATACATTTGTTTCAAGTGAAATTAATTTTCTCTGTGAAAATGTTTCAAATTAAAATGGTTATTAGAAGGAGATAAATTGTTTATGAGATAATAAACTAGGAGAGGGAACAGGTAAGTGGTTAGCGTGCTGAACTAGTAACACGGAGTCCAGCTATGCTACGCTTAGATTTTTTTCTTCCTAGGAGCCTCTACAACTCAGTCCAGTGATGAACAGTGTTGTTTGCAACCAGGGGACATTGTCCGGAGGCGGCAGTGCACTAAGAAACCTTCGGGCGCCAATGCCCATAGATGTAGAAGCGCCTTTAATTAAGAAAAAAGATAATAAACTGGAAGTAATGCTGAACACTGTATAATAAGGAAAGAAGCATAAACTGCCTGGACTTTACAGGAATATATAAAATGCTAGTGAGAGATTTATAGTGAGTAAAGAGACAAGGTTGTTGACGTGTTATGGACTGCTGTATGAACTGTAGCAAGACTGTGTGAAGGCACCCCAGTGAAGCTAAGCAGCTGTATTTTAACAGATTCTCCCACTCTAGTTAGTTGACAGTTTCCTAAACTAGTTAGTGAGACTGTCAATTTGTGTGTGTGTCTCTCTTTCTCACTGCTTTAGATCCCTCTCCTAGGATCCTATTACACAAATAAAAGTTATTGGTAAGTACTTATAAGTGTAGTTTGTAAACGAAGTTTAAAGAAAATTGGAAAAAAAAGAAGGAAAATAACCAATTCAGTAAAGTCGCATTTCCGGCTTGTGGATTTCGCCTGAAATCTTCATGCCAGATGCAATGTTAGTACCCAAACGGAATTTGAACACCTGCGAATTTTATTTTTTGATACTCAGGTGGTCTTATAACGTGTATTTCCAGTGAAAACTCAATTACGAAACTCTAAAATGATCCGAATACTCTTTAGGAATAAGGGAAAGTAAAAAAAAAGGAATAATCATACTAATACTTTCTTCATTATAATGGAGAATATTTAGATATATTTCGTTGTTCACAGGAAGTGTACACTGTTTCCTTCCTAATCATTAAATGCATTGTATTTACGGTAAAGTAACAAAAACTTAAAATATGGAATAACATTTAAGTACAGGGCTTTAATTAGGTATAAAGTTATCATCAGTCTGTTTTATATTTTGATTTTTCTCAGAAAACAACAAAAAGAAACTTTCCTTGTTATTGTTAAAAACTTTTTCCAGTACTTAAATGGTTGCCGGAAATAAATTAGACTAAGTTTTCCCAAGTTTTTTAGTGCCTAATAATAATAAACTTTAATGATTTTGAGTCAGAATGAAAAGTACATTTTTATAACAAGCAATTATGTAGATATTGTTGCAAAAATTAACCTGTAACTTGTAAGTGGCTAAGTTCTTAAAATTAATGAAAATTGGATGAAATAAAATCCGTCTACCGGAAATGTGACTTTACTGAATTTTCTGTGTGTTCAGTTTCTCGTAATTTTCCCAGAATTTTCTTATAAGTTTGAATAAGATTTGTCAATTACGTGTTATAATAATAAATTCCAATAAGAAAAAAAATGGTGTAACTTTTTCAAACTATTTTTGAACTAATTTCCGTTAGATCCGTTCCTAAGGGGAAAAATTCTGGTGTGAAACACTCACACAACTTTCTCTTACTCCAGTTCTCAAAATTATAATTGACAAATTTTATAGTTTGTGTACCAAATTTAATGAAATTCGTCAAAACTGAAAAAAATGTTCAGTAAAAACGCACTTCCAGTTAACTAATTTTCTTGAATCTCGGAATTTTGGCCATCTATTTATGTGTAATAATTTGGTTTGGATGATAGAATTGTATAATCAACTATGATAGCACTTTAGAGATAAACATACCCCCTTCCTAAAAGTGCCCTTAAATGAATATTTTCCCAGAGAAATGTTTTAAATAAAAGTTGTACATCTTTGTGTGCGTAGTTCATTTACGAAGTTTCAAGAAACTCGTCGGAGTCATGTTTGAGAAAATCGCGAAAAAGTGAAAAAAATCATTTAGTAAACTGGTAAAGTAAACGCACTTCCAGTCATCAGATTTTTTCAAATTCGGAATTTCTACACATCTAATTCTAATTAACATTATTTCGATGACAGAATTGTCTAATAAATTGAAATAGCACTTTAGAGGAAACCGTAACCCCACTCCATAAGTACACTTAAATGCATTTTTCCGGAGAAATGTTTCAAAATAAAAGTTATAGCTCTTTGTATGTAGTTGATGTAACAAGTTTAAAGAAAATCGTTGAGCCATTTTTGAAAAAATTGCAAAAAAGTAAAAATACCAACTGGTAAAGTCCGCTTGAGGAATTGTGACAGACAACGTACTGTCAGATCCCATGGTGGTACCTAACAGAATATCAAGTTTGAACATTCTACGGTTTTTCGTTTTTGAGCTATGCTGCTCACATACATACATACACACACACGCACACACACACACACACACACCCACAGACCATTTGCTAAAAACCACTTTTTTTTACTCAGGAGAACTCTAAACGATATTTCCGGTGAAAACTCGATATCGAAAATTTGACACGATTACAATACTTCCTCTTACTAGGAGTAAAAAATGTAAAATCTAGATAGATCCTGCTGATTACTGCCCTTTTTCCTTGGTTCGTTTTTACTTTTTAATTTCTTTTTCTCTACGTACTAAGTTTTGGAAATTAAGTTTTACCGGAAACACATGTTTTGAGGCCCCCATAAGTGCGAAAAATAATGTTTTAAGCAAGGGGATCTGTGTCTGCGCGAGCGAGTGAACAAAATTACTCAAAAATGGAGAAAAATCACTGAATGTTCAAACATAGTACCCCGTTCACATACTACTTTGTTATTCACTTTTTTTTTTATCTCAAAAACGGCTCCAACGTTTATTTTTAAACTTTGTATACTAACTACACACTTAAATAATTATCACTTTTGTTTGAAACAGTTTGCCGGAAGAAATTATTTTTGGATGGTTCTGGGAGTACAGTAGCGTTTCTAGCTTTCCTTTAAAGTACCGTTTCAGTAAAATATAACACGATATTGCCACCGATGTAATATGCATAATATATGTTAAACTTGGAATGCAAACTGTACATCTGTATATAAACGTATAAATTAACGTAAAATTTACACGAACTTTGTGAATTCGCTCTGACGATGGACGAAAATCTGAAACCAGTCAGGATCAAAATCAATATGCATGCTCCGACGGATAAAATACCAGAAATAATAATAATAATACTTAATATAATGTGAGAAGGCCAGAGAATGGGTTTTAGAGAAATAAACTAGAATATATATGCTGAACACTGTGTAATAGAAGTACACACACAAGATGCAATGGACTTTACAAGTATATAGAAGTTAGGTAGCGAGAAATATATATATATATAGACAGACTGGCTGAGAAGGTTGCTGACTAGGTTGTGAACTCGTCGCAAATTTTGAAATACTCTGTTGAGGAGCCGAAGCTTGTTGTTGTCTTGTTGCTGCAGCTGTTCTAGTTGCTGTAAATTTGTGGCTATCGGCTGTTGATGCAGCGAAAAAAATGTCTCCATCACTTGCTGGCCAGAAGCTTGACCATTTGCTCTAGACTATTGCTGCTGCTTTTTTTGCAGTTGTTGTTGTTGTTGTTGATGTACAGCAGCCTGTTGTGCGGCCAATATGTGGGCCACCGACTTGGCCTGTAAACCGTGCAAAAATTCACTCACTTTACGCGAAGACCATCAGCAGCAGTTAGCCACAAATTTACAACAACAACTGAAACAGCGGCAGCAACAAGAACAACAACAAACTTCGGCTCTTCAACAGAGTATTACAAGTTTACGCCGAGTTCACAACCAGTCAGCAACCTTCGCCCTATCAGCAACCCAGCCAATCCCGCTACCTAACTTCTATGTTCTTGTAAAGTCCTTGCAGTTTGTGTGTTATTTCATTATACACACTGTACAGCATTTATTCTAGTTTATTTCTCTAAAACCTATTCTCCCTAAATTCTCTCTCCTTCTCACATTCATTATATTAGTAATATCCTCGTTTTATTATTATAACTAATTTCACCTTCTCTAGACGGATTTTTTTTTTAAATTCGGATTATTGACCAAAATAGTCCATTCTTGTTTTAGTACCACATGTTAGATCCGTAAACACTTTTGGCGTAAAGCTTAACATCACGCCACCCTGGACACATCCCCCTGAAACGAACTTCTCCGAAGAAACTGTAAAAAAATTGGAGATCTATTCAGCAAAATTGCTCATTTCTTCCAGTTGGTGTTAGATTGACTCAAACCTTATTGGCGAGTCTCATTACTGATAAAACGTAATAGAACTATCAAATTTAAACTAGTTGTGATTCTCCATTTTTAACTTTGGATCACACACACACACGCTCCCATAACATCTATATAGACTAATAAAAAAATTATAAAATAAAAAACCACTCTTTTTCGTGTTTAAAATAAACCGTTGGCTTGAGTGTTGCAATAAAACTAAATTCAAGATTTAATATATATATAATATAACCAATGTTTTAAAGAATATAATAATTTTAATAAAAATATTATAGGTTTTAATATTTTTTATTAATAAACTCATTACCTAGACTGGAAGTCTATGGCCAAGTTTTAATATAGATAGTTACTACAATAAACATATATATATGTCACCAACTAGGGCAAAACTAGTTACAGTAGATTGGATAGATTTCTAATTATTTTTATATTGTAAAAGTTGCAACGTTTACACTAGACTAGAATATTTTACACCCACCCCCCCCTACTCCCGCGGCAATGTGTAATAGACTGTATAACTAAAGTAGCTCCTTGGTAAATTGAAGTAGGAAATGAGGCAAAAAGGGGAAGGGAGTTCAGAGCTAAGCCAGTAAGTAGAAAGAAATTTAGTTTTAATAAGATAATAGAATAATAGAGTGCAAACAGACACACATTATTTTGAAAACATAATATAACTAACATGATAATTTCCAATTTCAGTGCAGATCAAAACAATAAACATATTAAATTTTTTTGAAAGAGTGGTTTTCCGTTTTGTGCAAACTTTGTAAATTTATTTTTGAAAAATTATTTGTTTCTTATGCATTTTTACTTTCTCTTTAGTGCCGTAAGCGGAAATATAATCGTTGTCAAATTTTTGAAAATTGAAAAAAAAAATGTTTTCAGCGATATTGAACAAAATATTTCAAAAACGAAGACTTAGCATGGGCTGTTCATGTATTACCATGGGCATCAGTCACAAAGGATCGTTCAAAATTCATCGACCGGAAATGCCACTTTATTCCTTTTTTTTATTTTCTATTTTTCACAATTTTCACAAAAAAATGAATGGAAAGATTTTCGTCACAATTGCGTACATAATCTATTACACCTATTGCTTTTATTTAAAAAAATTACCCACAAAAATTGATTGGCGAATCCTGAAAAAGCTGCAAAGTTAAGTTTTCCAGTAGAATGAGTGAATGATGATGCAAGGGGGCGGGACTCAACCCCAGGCATTGCAGCTTCCCATTGAGGCTTATTGTGACAACCCCTCGATACCCAGTAGAGGAAGCCCCCCTCTTCATGAGGACCAGAACCTTCCCCACCAGTCCTTCTTGGAGTACGATTTCCTCCGGTCTCAATGTGCCGAAGATCATCTCGTACCGCAATCTACCGATTGCAACGCAATCAAACAGCAGGTGAGAGGCCGTCTCCTCCTCCTCCTGACACAGTCTGCACAAGGGCTCTACATCCACCAATCCCACCTGGTGCATGTTTCTTGAACCTATCATTCACAGCTCTGGCATGACCATTTTGCCATGTTTTGCCCCAGTACTTAGCCGCCAGTGACGATTATGCTCTCTCCGAGTCCATTCTCTCAGAGACGCCCACGCCAAGTTTTCCAGTAAGTTTTTCATTTCAGTATCATGTATGGTTATAATGCGGTTGATGAAGGAGAGAAATGGTAAATATGATAAATATGATAAGTGACACTGACTGCCTGGACTTTACACTTGAAATGCCATATGGTAGAGTGGAAAAGGGGTAATGACACGTAGTAATTGGCTGTATGAACTCAGTAGTATGAACTGTTCTGCTATCTGTCACCCGTCGCTGTATTTATGAACATATGAAATTTTTTTTTAGGAGAGGAGAAGATGTAATAGCAGAGAGAGAGACAAAATGACAGGACCACTCTCTCTGACTGGAGTGGGAGAAACCACATAAATACAGCGACGGGAGACAGATAGGAGAACAGTTCATAATATTGAGTTCATACAGCTAATCACTACGTGTCATTACTCCTTTTCCACTCTACCATACTCTAGCATTTCAAGTGTAAAGTCCAGGCAGTCAGTGTCACTTATCGTATTATACAGTGTTAACCATATTCTGTTAATTTATTGTAACCAGACCATTTCTCTCCTTCAACAACTCCATTGTTCTGAGAGTGGTCCTGTCATTCTCTCTCTCTTTGGATACTATTACAATGGTTCTAACACTTATATAATGTTAAGATATTTTAATGGCACTGATAGAATTTTAAACTGCATGAAAATCGGATAACCGTTAGTAGGATTTACATTTCTCACAAAAGGTTCCAACAATTTTTACTTTCTCTTTACTAATAATCGATTTGCCAGACTTTCGATCGTGCCAGATTTTCGTAGATTTTTATAGGTTTCTCAGACTACTATTTTAATAGTGTTGCTCCTTACGCCTGAATTAAAACAATGTATTAATGAAGGGTTACTAATCTATTTTGATGAGGGTTTTTTAAGGCATCGGAAGATTCGGTTAGAGGCTTTGAGTAAATTAAACTCATACCCTAACTACACATAATAATTGCTATCACTTTTATTTGTAACGTTTTCCTGGGAAAATTGATTATTGGGGGGGTATGTAGGGGAACAGTAACGTTAAGCTTTTCTCTAAAGTACCACTTCAATATAATATATGGTTCTAGCACCTGTAAAATATTAATAAACAATAGAAATATTGCTAGAATTCCAAATTTGAAGAAAATCGGTAAACCGGAACTGCTACTTTACCGAATAGGTTATTGAGCTTTTTGGAATTTTGTCGAAAACGATTATGATGGTTTCAAGACTTAAGTTAACTCATCATATTAATCTATCACTTTTATTTGAACATTAAAAAAAACAAAAATGGACTTTTAGATTGTTCTGCGGAATTTGTGTTGTTAAATATCAAATGTTATATGCGGAATTGGTTCAATCTTGTTAGCGCGCTCTTCTGGTCTACAATATAATTAACTTCTCTACCTGCCTGATTTGTTAGGTTGGTACTTGTAGCCCCTCCCCACCAACAGCTCTACATTTATGTCAGGACAAATGAGAGATTTTTGAAGTTTGACATCTGATCATTTGTCTTTTGTCATTTTATACATAATTTATCAACAGCAGTGTCAAGTCTAGTGTCAAGTTTATCAGCAAGTCGTCTGTGTGTATTTTTCTTTCGTAATCTTCAGATAGAAATACAATTTCAAAACTCTAACATAAATGCAAATACTCCTTTTTACAGCAATAAGAAATAGTAAAATTAAACAAATAATAAAAATAGGCTTTGTATTATGTTAAGGGGGTAAGAATGGAAAGTGAATGTCTGTACTGGTGTCAACTGTATGACGAACCAAACCATGGGGTGGGAAGAAAAAAATCAATTATTTTCTTTCATAAAAATATCCACTAATTAATAAAATTATTAGAAACGGAAATTAGTATTAAAAAAAAAAGTCAAGAAATATAAGATTAATTGCTTCCTATTAATAAATAGGAGTGCCAAAAAACTAAAATTAGAATGAAATCAATATTAAAATTAATGTTAATAACAGTATGACGCCAGACTTTAATTATAATTACGTTATATTTCCTCATTAAAACAGGAAGTGAAAAATGAATCTGACAGGTTATATAAAATAAAATATACGTACATCAAAACGTAAATCATTTTCGGGCTCATGGATCTTAAAAAGGTTGGTTTGACAAAATTATTTGGAAATACTTAATAATTAACTACGTTAACAGTTGTCCAAAGGATGCTGTTAATTATATCACCTAAAAATTTTCGAAAGGAACAGTGCCGTTAACTTCATCAATGGAATCTGTGTTTCTAGCAAACTTGTTTTTTTTTTTAATTTCTCTTACTCTGGTAAGAGAAAGTATTGCGATCATATCAAATTTCCAATTTTTACCGGAAATATGTTTCAGTGAACGGTCTATCTCTATATATGTGAGGTGTGCGTGTAAAATCTCAAAAACAAAAAGTTACAAGACGCCCAAATTTGACACTTTGTTTATTTACCAACCGCTGCATCAGAACAAAAAATATAAGAAGTAAAAAAAAAAACACAATTGTAAATAATAAATAGATTCCTAAGAGAGACGCCTACCTACTTATGAATTAAAATAGCTAACCACTTAGTAAATATGAAAAGATAAAGCTAAATATGAAAAGAATAAAACAAACAAACTAAACATTGTACATAAAAAGTATACCTAAGATTGACTTGACCCACAAATATTATCATTATTCTTGTTTAACATTATTATTCTAATTATTCTAATAATTATGGAATTAATACTTGTTAAGATAAATCATCCAATTAAATTTCTAAAAGCCAGACTTTTTGTAACAAATAAGTGGATGTCAGTTCTATATTGAGTTGAGAAGTTTATTTGTTCAATAAATGTTAAACCCACTACTTCTTGCTATGGATTAATGTGTCCCAGAAGCAATAAATAAATAACAATACCACCCACTGTATCTGTCACGAAAGTTTTTGACTCGAAATCAAATATATAACCGGAAAATGAATATTTTTGAATATGTGGATGGGTACGCAATGATGGATAACATCTGGGATTTTATCCGTTGTAGCGTGCATGTTTTTTTTTAATTATTTTTCCTGACTGGTTTCGGATATTCGGATATAACTGACGATGGATTAAATATCCGAAACCGGTCAGGAAAAAATTAAAAAACATGCATGCCAAGATGGATTAAATCCAGATGAATGTTACTTTTTTTTGCGATTTTCTTGAAAATGGCTACGACGATTTTGTTTAAACTTAGTACACTGTCTAAACAGTGAATTGCTCTAATTTTTTTTTTTTTGGCTCTTTCTGAGAGCTTATCGCTGTAATGGCAGCAGGAAATGAATCCGGGCAATTGTGAAATGAGAACACACCAACTGATTACTTGCACATAAACATAGGTTATATTTGAACGATTTCACTGAGTAATGGAGAGATGAGCTTATAGAGGGTAGAGTGACCGAATGTTGAGTGATATTTGTTGATAGCATGATGAAGGTAGAATTGTGGAGGTGGCTGTTGTGAGTCGCTTATGAAGGAAGAGTGGAATAACTAGTTAGGACTATTGCTTGTTAATAACAAGTCTTGTTGAGACCTTTAATCCTCAAATAGACTGATATTTACTCCTTGAAGTTTATCTAATTGTTAAGCCCCCCCCCCCCAGTTGTTCGGCTCTTATTCAATTTCACTTACCGCTAGAATGAGCTTTGTAAGATAAGAAATCGGCTATCTAAGTTGTAATCCATTTGCCAATACACTGTTGTGGGCCCATGACAGAGTGTGTAATGCGTAGTTGACATACACTTGGAGCCTCAGTGGTGGCGCATCGATGCGGTTGGTAATAAAACTATTGAGTTCAGCTTGTGTGTGCGGCGAATTTGTTCCATTACACTTCTAAAATACCACTTCATTACCAATAATATGGTTCCAAATTTTCTTCACATCCAGGGGACACTCAAACATGTCTTTTCCGGTGATAACTCAATTCCAATTGTTCGACACCGTCCGCCTACAATCGGCTGTCTCCGTGGTCACTTGCCCCTACTTAGCTAATTAAGCCACAATTAATTATTCTAGTAGTACGCACTCTCGACTTCATGCGAATTGAAGGTTTCGTATTTCTCGTATGTTTTTTCTCTAACTTCAAAGTGTATTTTAAGAGTACTTATTCTCGATTTAACTCGAAGTGAAGGTTTTATATTTTTCGTACTTTTCTCTAAAGACAAGTTTAATTCTCGTTCGGCCCTTTGCATAAGGGATTACGTGTGCAGTGCCATTCTCTGCAGCTGCACCCTCATTAATTGGTACCCGCTGAGTTATCACGTCACCAGAGAGATACATCATCGCCTTGGCCGTCGCAGCTATTCTCTTCTGTTCTTACAGGAATTCCAAGTACGGGAAGGGGCCGAATTAATTCGCACCGCCGTACAGGAACGCCATCTCTCCGCTGAGCCACTGAAGACTCCCAAGAAAGGTAAGCCTTTGATGTTATATCTCTGGTCTTTATACATTAAACCACCCTTAGGAAATTTATAACAAAATCTAATTTTATACAGTCCACTCCCCCGCCCTATCGCGAACATAAATTATTTGGTCGTTCCGGGCCAGATATGCGGTAATAAGAGTAAATTTCATAAATTTTCATCTCTATTTTCTATTTTTGAGTTTTTTTGTTCTGTTCACTTTCAAATAAATTCGTTATCTTTTGTTAAAATAAAGTGAAGTTATTTGCTTGTATTCAAAGTTCTAACTAAAAATAGCCCTAGATTATTCTTTTAGTAGCCCGGGTCTAAGTCCGCCTTTCAAATATCATAGAATTTCGCAGTCAGTTCAAAACAAGCTCCGGTATTCTTCGGGGGTCTTCGAGCGTATTCGATCACTTTCATTCATCAGTAATTTCATTAACATTAATACCTCTAATCCCTTTATCTACTAACTAACTTTATTATTTGTTTATTTTGACTAGCCGTGTTTACCTGCTACTTCCGTATTTTTAATTCTTCTGTTTATTTACCTTTTTTTCTTCTGTTATTAACTAAGCTCTTTAAATTGTTTATTCTTTCGTTGTTTTTTGTAATAGTTAATCACTTCCTATCCCGTTTATTAAATTATCTTTTTTTTCCTTTTATTTATTGTTGCCGTAATATATCGGCACTCTTGCGTCTTTATACTCGTTAAAGTTACACATTCTCAATCTGTTAATCTCTTCACCCCTATCTCAACTATTTCTTAATTCTGCTTCTTTGTAATTCTCTGGGCCATTTTCGTTTTCACACTCGCATTTCGCGACTTCATTCTCGCAACGCCTGTCTATTTTACTCTTCGGCATGGCTAAAGAACCCACTGTTAAAGGAGAATCTACCTCGAGCTATACTCAGGTACTGCAATCCGCTCAGCGGCTCTTGGCCGAGCGTGATGCTATTTTCGCACAGGTTACCGGTATATATGACAGAGTGAAGACATTCCAGCTCGCACAGCTAGCCAAGTTGCAAGTTTATGTGGCCAAATTGGGCCCCCTCTCCCTCAACTTTGATGACGTTCAGGGGAAGTTGCGGGACCTCAATATCGTTCTGGAGAAGAGGGACCAGGTGGAGATAAATCAGGTAATGAACGCCTTTCTTGACCTGGTGGTCGATATAGAGGCGCACTTTCTCACTCTTAAGAAGCAGGAGCCCTCGACTCCTTCTGCCCCCGCTCCAACACCTCAAGGCGCTTCCAGTACGCCGTTCCATCCTCTAGAAAGGATCCGGATCCCTCCATTTAGCGGGGACATTCAACAATGGCCGGAATTCCTCAGCCTGTTCACGTCTCTGGTACATCAGTGTATGACCATCTCCGATGTTCAGAAATTCCAATATCTCAAATCGGCTCTGTCCGGCGAGGCAGCCTCGGTAATTTCTGGCATCGCTATAACCGAGGATAATTACCCGGTGGCCTTTCAGGCTCTCAAGGCTCGCTACTCCAATCCTAGAAGGATAGCGTCCATGTACTTCTCACGCCTTTCGGGTTTCAAGAAGATGTCCTCCCCCTCTTTGGCCAGCTATAAGGAATTTCTCAATATCCACCGAAATTCGGTGAATGCCCTTCAGGCCATGGCTCTACCCGACCTTGCTGATTTCTTACTCTTCTCTTTGGCCATCCGTAATTTGGACAGCGTTACGGTTCAAAAATTTGAAGACAGGATTGCCACCACGGGCATTCCTTCCTTCCAGCAGCTAATGGACTTCGTGGTATCTCAGGTCCAGACATTAGAGTTACAACCTCTTGACCATGTAAATACGCGTTCCCCCGCGCCCCCCAAAGAATTCAAAGCCCCGCCTCGGCGAGTATTTATGGTTAATTCCGCAGTTACTAGGAGGAATCCTCCAAGCGGAACTCCGTCGAAAGCTTCCATTCCCGCTTGCAGTTTGTGCAAGGCCGCACACGCATTGACGACTTGCCCGGATTTTCAATCACTCTCCTTGGCACAAAAATACGAAGTTGCTCGCGCCAATGGCAGATGTTTTAACTGCTTGGGCTCGCACATGCGCCAGCAGTGCAACTCGCGTAATGTATGTCGGCTATGCGGCTCAGACCGACACCATTCACTGCTACATGCCGATCCGGCGCCCACATCCAACCCTCAGCCTGTCCCGAAAGTGCAAACATCTGTCGCTTCTGCTGCTCCCGCGAACCCTGGTACTTCTGGTCAAGCCTGCTTTTTCAGTGCCACCGGTCCTCGTTTTCCTCAAGTATTGCTGGGCACGCTCAATGCCCAAGTTTTGGATTCATTCGGCCACCCTCGTACAGTCCGTGCGGTTCTTGACCCCGGCTCCCAAATTTCGGCCATCACTCGCCCTTGCGCCGAGTTTTTAGGCCTCATGTCAACACCCACACGCGCTCAAGTTACTGGGGTCGGTAACTCCCCCGTTGCCGCTTCTGGCATTGCCCATTTCGCGTTACATTCGCGCATCAATGGGTTTCAATTGCCCATACAAGCATTAGTGTTGCCTTCCATTGCCGCTCTATTACCGGCACGGCCTGTGCCTAAATCAGTTCTCGATCGCTTTGCGCATCTGCCGCTGGCCGACCCCACCCTCGGTACACCCTCTCATGTGGACCTGCTGCTTGGAGCTGATGTGTTCCCTCTGCTGTTGTGTGCCAACGCTCCCGTTGACACGAGCCATGGGCTCTCCGCTATCTCTACTCATTTCGGATGGGTCATTCTAGGAGCGCTCAATCTCAATGATCCGCCCTCGCGCGTAACTTCGTTGCACGCTACCTGTGACCTTGCTGGTCAGTTGCAAAGATTCTGGGAGCTAGAAGAAATTCCTTCTCCTCGTGTTGCCAACCCCGACAATGATTGGGTTGAACAGCACTTCCGGGAAACCCATACCCGCAACCCTGATGGGCGTTATGTGGTCGCTTTACCATTCAAGCGCGGTTATCCGCCGCTGGCCGCTAACGCCTTTCCCCCTAGAGCCTCACTCATTAATTTGGAGCGTAAGCTGCACCGCCATCCTGCGCACCACAAGGAATATGAGGACTTCATGAAGGAGTACCTCCATCTTCAACACATGTCTTTCGCGATATCCTCGTCGAAATACCTTATTCCGCATCATGTGGTCACGAAAGGTCAAAACGAAGCCCGCAAGATCAGGGTCGTTTTCAATGCCTCTGCCAAGGATCTTCACTCCACGTCATTGAACGATTGTATGTTGGCCGGCCCTAAGCTTCAGCGTGATGTTTCAACCATCTTACTTTCTTTCCGCTTAAACGCTGTAGCGTTATCGGCGGACATTGAGAAAATGTACCGCCAGGTGCTGGTGCGTCAGGAGGATCGGTGTCATCAGCACATCGTGTGGCGTCCCTCCCCCGATTCGGTCATTAAGGAAATGGAACTCAACACAGTCACCTACGGCTTAACGCCTTCCGCCTTTCTAGCGCAACGCGTTTTGCTGCAATTAGTCGACGATGAAGGTGCAGCCTTTCCTCTTGCCTCTCGGGCTCTGAGGGAATGCACCTACGTGGATGACGTTATCGCTGGTGCCCCAGACATCGCCACAGCCCAAATGCTTCGCCAGCAACTAGAAGAACTACTCTTGAAAGGCGGTTTTATTTTAAAGAAGTGGGCCTCTAGTTCACCCGCTCTCCTAGCAAAATGGCAGGAGAATCCTGAATGTTGTGCCATTCCCTTCGACGCGAACGAACACGCGGTTCCGATTCTGGGCATCCTGTGGGATCCCAGTACCGATGTGTTTCGGTTCTCTCTGTCTCCTTTTGAGGGAGACATCACAAAGCGCACCCTCTTGTGCTACATAGCGCGCGTGTTTGACCCCTTGGGGTATCTAGCCCCAATTACTACGACCTTAAAGATCCTGCTCCAGCAACTGTGGCTCGCGCAGTTACCCTGGGACGAGCTCCTCCCTGTGCCCCTCCATGCCTCTGCTGCAACGCTGGTTCAGCAGTTACCACTCATCACTAACTTCAGCATTCCCCGTCACATCCCCCACTCTGCTTCCGCTCGCCGGGACATAGTGGGTTTCTGTGACGCCTCCGCCCAAGCCTACGCGGCTTCACTATACATCCTCTTCCGGGACAGTAATCATGTGTACCCTACCCTATGGGTTTCTAAATCTCGGGTGGCGCCGCTGAAGGTTCTCACCATCCCTCGGCTGGAGTTATGCGCGGCTGTGTTGTTAAGTCGGTTGTTTACTTCTTTACGCAGCTCAGAGTTCATGCGTTCCTCTTCTCGACCACACCTCTTTTCAGACTCGCTGGATGTCCTACATTGGATAAACACCCCACCTCATCTACTCAATACCTTCGTGGCGAACCGAGTCGCCCTCATACATGAGCTAGTTCCCCAGGCTCAATGGGCACATGTCCCAACAGCCCAGAACCCCTCTGACTTGTCCACCCGTGCGATAAGCCCTCACAACTTTATGAAAGCCGACAATCAGCGGCTATGGCGGCATGGTCCTGAGTTCCTGACTTCCCCGCTACACGAGTGGCCTCCTCCCTTTGTGGGCTCCTCATCAAATTGCGAGCCAGCCGAGGTCTCTTCCTCACAATGTATGGTGACTGCTTCATCCCCATCGAACGATCTTCTCTGCCACATCCAACGCTTCGCTTCGTGGGTCAAGCTCAGGCGCATCTTCGCCTGGCTAAACCGTTTCCAAGTCAACTCTCGCAGAACCCCGTCGGAACGTGGTTCCACTCTCGTCCCGTTGTCTCCTTCGGAGCTCGAACATGCCGAACTTGCGATCATTCGCCTCACGCAGGCTCATTATTTTGTCGAGCTAATTCGTAACCTTCGTGCGGGCGTGGTTGTTCGCTCCTCACTCGCCAGCTTGTCTCCATTTTTAGATCGAGACGGGCTTGTCAGGGTGGGCGGCCGACTCACCAACTCCTCGCTCCAGTTCCATTCCAAACACCCCTTACTATTGCCTAAACAGGCGCATGTGTCGTCCTTGCTCTGCTCGCATTATCATCTGGCTCTTCTGCACTCCGGCCCCAATACCGTGCTGCCTTCCATCCGCTCACGGTATTGGATACTCTCGCTGCGCTCTCTGCTACGCCAGACAATTCATCGCTGCCTCACGTGTAGCCGTTTCAGGGCTCGGAGTTACCAACCACTGATGGCCCCTTTGCCCGAGCATCGGGTGTCGCCCGCGCGCCCTTTCGCTCATGTCGGAGTCGACTTTGCTGGGCCTTTCCCAACTCGCAGCTCCACCCTTCGCTCGTATGCAATCGCCAAGGGCTATTTATGTCTATTTGTTTGTTCCGCCACCAAAGCGTTACACCTGGAGTTTGCCTCGGAGCTTTCAACTAAATGTTTTCTGGCAGCGTTAGATCGATTTGTGGCGCGTCGGGGCTTGCCCATTTGCATCTACTCAGACTGCGGCCGCAACTTTGTAGGCGCCGCCAAACAACTGAAAACCGTGCAGGAATTCCTCGCCGCGGCTTCCTGTGCGATAGATGAGCACCTCTCGACGCGTTCGATCACCTGGCGTTTCAACCCCCCCTACGCACCCCATTTCGGAGGCCTTTGGGAGGCTGGGGTGAAATCCGTGAAAAGGTTGCTGGTACGTGTAATAGGTGATCGCCCTTGCACGGCAGAGGAATATTTTACTCTGTTCGCCCGCATCGAGGCTGTTTTAAATAGCCGTCCGCTCGTCCCGGTAGCCACTGACCCCAACGAGTCTGCGGGTTATCTAACCCCTGGACACTTCCTGATCGGAGCACCTCTCTTAGCTCTCCCTGAGACTCCTCTCCCAGATACCTCGTCCCTTCGCAATCGGTGGCAGGTGCTCCAGCGCGTTCTGCAGACCTTCTGGAGGCGCTGGTCCCGCGAATACCTCAACACGTCCATCCAGCGTGCGAAATGGAACCGCCCCAGTGCTCTCGCCGCGGTAGACGATATAGTAATGATCAAATCCAGCAACTGCGCTCCACTGTCCTGGCCGGTAGGCCGAATACTTTCTCTGCATCCTGGCCCCGATCAGGTGCCCCGAGTGGCTTCCGTGCGCACCTCCGACGGGGTGGTCACTCGCCCCGTACGCAACCTCATTCCTCTCCCCGTTGAGGAGTGAGCCTCTCTCTCTCCTCAACTTCCTTCTCCCTATCCTCCTTCCTCTCCTTTCCCCCATCCGCGATTTGTCTCTGCTCTTCCTCTTGTTTTGTAAAATCTCGCGATTTTAGGTGGGCGGTATGTTCGACACCGTCCGCCTACAATCGGCTGTCTCCGTGGTCACTTGCCCCTACTTAGCTAATTAAGCTACAATTAATTATTCTAAGTAGTACGCACTCTCGACTTCATGCGAATTGAAGGTTTCGTATTTCTCGTATGTTTTTTCTCTAACTGCAAAGTGTATTTTAAGAGTACTTATTCTCGATTTGACTCGAAGTGAAGGTTTTATATTTTTCGTACTTTTCTCTAAAGACAAGTTTAATTCTCGTTCGGCCCTTTGCATAAGGGATTACGTGTGCAGTGCCATTCTCTGCAGCTGCACCCTCATTAATTGGTACCCGCTGAGTTATCACGTCACCAGAGAGATACATCATCGCCTTGGCCGTCGCAGCTATTCTCTTCTGTTCTTACAGGAATTCCCAGTACGGGAAGGGGCCGAATTAATTCGCACCGCCGTACAGGAACGCCATCTCTCCGCTGAGCCAATGAAGACTCCCAAGAAAGGTAAGCCTTTGATGTTATATCTCTGGTCTTTATACATTAAACCACCCCTTAGGAAATTTATAACAAAATCTAATTTTATACAGTCCACTCCCCCGCCCTATCGCGAACACCAATACTTCCTCTTAGAGTTCATAGCCATTTTCCAGAAGAATTCTTTAAATAAATTAAGACAATTGTTGATTAAAGTTTTATTACAAAAACTTCTCATTACATATTTCCTTAAATTAAATTTTTTATTTACTAATTACAAACTAAATGTGGCAATCAAAGAAAGCTGATAGGTTTTAGAGTAAAAAGTAAACACTTGTGGAATGTGGAAGTGAATTGCTTTTTAGCAGAACTACATTCTTTAAGTGTAGCGTTCTCAGATTTCTTTTTTAGAGCAGAAGGCACTTTCCAATTAGTAATGTAACTCTGTAATAGAAATTAAATATACTAATGGGTGTTTGTTAACTTGGGATTTTTTTTGTTCAATGTAATAGTTTGTTTTTTTTATTATATAATTATCAAAATTACCACTGCAACTCGCATTTCTCTTCTCAGAAATCTGAGAAGCCAAATGTAACGTAAGACAAATTTATCAATAGCGGTGAGATCTTGTTATAGAAAACAGAGAGTATAACAAACGCAAGTTATATAACAAAAATAAATCTTAAAATATGCGTTCTACTTTCTCTAACACCAATTCTTATCGGTACAAATTGAGGAATATTCTAGAAAATTTGATTTAATTTTTTATTAATAAATAATTGTTTTCAATTTATTCAGCTGGGGAACCTAGATTGAAATAAATGGCACCTAAGAGGGTAGCGTGACGAAACCGTTTCCCCCAAATCAACTTAAATATTCTCTGAATGAAGTTACAAAAACAAAAGTGATAGATCTTTAAATCGTGTAGTTAATGAATGAATGAATGAATGAATATTTTATTTCTGAAAGAAATATCTTGTACAAATTTTATACAAAAGGCACATTGACAAATTTTCTACATTTTTCTTTTTGTTAAATTTGAGTCTAGTGCTTGTTGTAATAAAGTTTAGAGGTAAAGACAGAAATTTAAAATAAGTACAGTAATAAACAGAATATAACATAACTAGATTACCTAACCGTAGTATCGAGTAACAACAATAAAACTTAATTAATAATGAAATCAACAACATTATATATATACATGTACAAAAGCATATATATACTTATCTGAATTAAGTTCGTGAACAATATAATGTATATATAATTTTTTTTTTTGTATATTTTTAATTAATTAATAATGTATAAATATAAATATTCATTCAAAATATAAGTACCTGTTCATATAAAAATATAAGTGTATTCAAAACTCTGAAAACACACTACGGTTGTAACTAGAACAGATATGAGATAAAATTTTATATCACAATAATATAAGTTTAAACGATGGAAATTAATTACTTAATTATTCCAACAATATATACATAAATATATACACATAAACATACACACGCACATACCTATACATGTGAACATATATACTTTTCTCTTTTTTAATAATCGACATTATTCATAAGTTTTTGAGTTAAATAAAAATTTAAGATATAAATATAGGTACGAATATTATTAATTCACAACTGAGAACTAATTGCAAGCACTTAAGGTAACATGTAAATAGGGAATTGGTCAAAAGTTAATCAATGCCTCTTACAGTGTCAAGCTTAATCACACTGCTATAATGTACATGTAAAGTCTATTAAGTTTCGGAATGTATTCAATATATTTTGAATATTATGTAGGTCGCAGGATGTGGGTGGAGGGTGGTTTTAGGATATACTGCCTATTCTCTTGGAAAATGTTGGGCAAAATATAGGAGGATGTGGGACAAGCTATTGTTAATGTCCTGTTTGCAGAATGCACAAAGTTCATTTGCCGGAGAGAGAGGGTTTTGCGTCCATGATGTAGCTTGATGTGTTCTGGGTTTCCTAGTGTTAGTTGGCTGACGAATATTAATTTTTTGATATGAATCTTTTTTGATATGAATGTTAGATAGGTTTCCGGTCTAGACAGGTTGAAACTGCTCTGTAAATGGGGTTACTGTTCGAGTTTAGAACGTGTAGTTAATGTTCGAAGTTTAAACTATCATTAGCGATAAAATCGTAGAAAATTAAAAAAAAGTGTGGCATACTTTCTGTTACTCTAATTTATATAATTTTCTTTAAAATTGAACCTTTTTAGTTGGTCTGGACATAAACATGGTGGTGGAAATTTTGTATACCCGAGCGTACTTGTGTATAGTGACAGCTGTCAAAACCAGCAAAGCAAGCAAAAATCAAAAAAATCTAATTTACAAACGCCTAATTCCCTCTAAAATCAATTTCTTTTTTTTGAAAAATGTTTCAAAGAAAAATGGTACTTTATCTGTGCGCGCAGAGAGCATTCTAAGTTTCAAGATATATTTTACAGATTCTAATCTGTAAAATCGCACTTCTGGTTACCCGATTTTTTTTCAAATTTGGGATTTTAAAATACTTCTAATATATATTTATAAGTGATAAAAAGCATATATTTGTTCTGAAGTGAAACTTTAAAGGAAAGCATAACCCTAATGTTCCAATCAATTTAAAGAGAAATCATTGAAGCAAAAATCATCAGTAAAATTACACTTCCGGTTGGCGGATTTTGCCCAAAAACCTTTGTGTTGTATATAGAGGTAGTAAGTACCTAAACGGAATATCAGCTTTGAGCTTCCACCGATTTTTTTGTTAAAACACACAAACACACACACACACACACACACACACACACCACATATATATATATATATACAAAACGAGACAGACAGAGAGAGGGGTTGTGAGAGAGTGATAATGTAAAAACATATTTCATATTCAGTGGACTGCACAATTTAGCAGGCTACTTTTTATCTTGTTCGTCCCATTAAAAACTTTCTGGCAAAATGTCCTCATTTTTCTTTGGTATTTCTTCTCTTTATAGTATCTTCATTTCTCTCTTCTTCCTCCCCCCCCCCCACAAGAATGTGTTATTCTGGTTTGTTTGCGTCTACCTAATGGATCTTTATACATTCCCTCTAAGGAGCGAAGTATTGTGAAGGTTTTCTATTTATGCACTTCTCACAGAGAAGAATACTAGAAAATCACCAAGTTCGTCCTGGTTCATCCTGGATGGTATTTTTAGTGTGAAGTTTTGAATTTCAGTATTTTCCTCCTGTGAGTCGTCTTCTAAAAGAATTTAGTTGCTTAAACGGATTTCTATCCGCCCTATATTTTACGTTTTCTTTTATTTTTGGAAATTCTTCAGTAAATTCATGATTCACTTAAAGGTTTATGTAAGAATTTTTAAAGGATTAGCATACAAAAATTTGTACTATTTCTTTCTGCTATTGAAAGAAATTTTGTGTCTCATTTTTCCGGAAATTTCTTTTTTAAGGAAGGGAGGAGGATTGTATTTTCATCTTAAGTGCTTTATTTTATTTTATTGAATGATTCTACCATCTAATTACAGTGAAAAACGTTTAACACGGGAACTGTGGGGACAGTAATATTTTTTCGTGTTAAAAGGATGCTTGCCAAAAAAACACCAATATTTTCGATGTCGTCTAATTTTATTAATTCATTTTCCTGTTAAAATTTATACTTATAGGTAAATAGATTGACAGTCTATTCTTACATAAATAGGCGGTATTATGTAGGAACAATATATATTGTCCAATACATCATATTAGATACATAAATAATTATATGTATACATATATATATTAAATAAAAAACGTAATTTCTTTTTTTTTTTTAAATTTGATAATTTTTTTTGCAATACCTTTTTCAAATCAAATTGTCGATAAATTGTTCGATAAAGTCCATCGTTTTATTCATTTCGCCATTCAAATGCGCTTCTAAATAGCTGCGCATACTTTTCATGATGTTCCGCATTTCTGATGCGGGTTTTCACTGATTTCGACCCACAATTCACCGACTTCGACACAGCCATCACCGAATTCGAAACTAACTGACCAGTCGATTGAAATGTTTTGACATGGCAGTGCCTCTTCCAAAGACAAGCGGTAACGTAGCAATAGTGGCAGCCATTGTTTATTTTGTTCGGTCTAACGAAAAAAATAAAATAAACCAAAAAATCTGGGTGGCGGTGCAACTGCAGAAAACAAGTAGGTATATTTTGTTCGTCCAAGAAACGAAAACTTTCGTGTTAAGCGATTTTTGTATCAGGTTAAAAGAAAAAAAAAAATGTATTAAATTATATAGTATTTTGTCAGAACCGCGGTATTATTTCGTGTTAATCGAATTATCATGTTAAGCGTTTTCGTGTTAAACGTTTTTCACTGTAGTATTAATTAGGATTCAAATTGGTGCCCGAAATTCCACGGTTGAAGAAACTCGGTATTCCGGAAGTGCGGCTTTATTTTCCAGTTTTCCGGTATGATGAGATTTTCTTCGTTGATATCACCAACGGCTATCATTAAGTTTGGTACACAAACATATACAGAGACCAATCACTTTTGTTTGAAAGCTTATTTTTTTGGAGAAAATTCGGTGAGTTTTGTGGGAGGGATTATTCCTAATACAAGGCCATTTTATGATTACAATTAAACATTTCGTAAAAATTATAGTTTCGAAGAAAATGAACCAAATATAACTGTGTAAATTGCAATTTAGAGAAAGTCGTGTGAGTGTTTCACACCAGGGTTTTTTTATACTTCTAATACTGACAGTCGGGCAGTTTGTAAAGCAACTTTGAAATGAATGCAATCAGGGAAATTTTAACAGATAATGCAACGCGTTTGTAATTTGAATAACATGGTACTGTATATTCCGTGTCTACATTGTGAAATAATTTGCATAAATCGATTTTAATTATCGAGTAATTCGTTAAAAAGGCAATTTTTGTTTATTTTTATTTTTTAATATAAAAACCTGTTATTAACGGATCAAACTGACTTATTAACGAACACTGTAACATATACCAAAATAAAATAACATTAAAAAAAAATCTGGTGTGAAACACTCACGCAATTTTCTCTTACTCCAATTCTCAAAATTGTAATTGACAAATTTAATACTTTGTGTCCCAAATTTAAAGGAATTCGTCTAAAATTGAAAAAACTGATCAGTAAAAGCGCACTTTCGGTTTACAAACTTTCGTGAAACTCGGAATTTTGGCAATCTATTTATTTTTAATTAATTTTCTTTGGATGGTAGAATTGTATAATCAACTATGAAAGCACTTTAATGAAAAACATAACCCCACCCCTCCCCTAAAAGTGCCCTTAAATGAATTTTTCCAGAGAAATGTTTTAAAGAAAAGTTGTAGCTTTTTGTATGTGTAGTTGATATACCAAGTTTAAAGAAAATCGCAAAAACGTAAAAAAAAACAACTAGTCAAGCGATATTTCCGGTTGAGGAATTTTGACAGATAACGCACCGTCAGATCCCATGGTGATACCTAAACGTAATAACAAGTTTGAACTTTCTACGGTTTTTCGTTTTTGAGCTATGCTGTTCACATGTACACACACACAGACCATTTGCTAATAACCACTTTTTTGGACTCAGGGGCCCTCAAAACGGATATTTCCGGTGAAAACTCGATATCGAAAATTTGACATGATTACAATACTTCCTCTTACTAGGAGTAAGAGAAAGTAAAAAAGAGAATTTGAATTTATAAAAACTCTGTTTCACACAAACCGACTTTCTCTTATCCGCACTTGATTGCAATTCCAATAATTGTAAAACTATTTTCAAGCATGGAGTTTTACAAAACCTTTAGCTGGGCCTTGGCATTATGGATTATAGGTGGTGATGGCAGTAGTTTGCATAAGGTTTACTTCAGTTTGACTATATTGTTCTGCGCTCTCACCAGCACAAGTAAAACATAAAGCCTGTTCAAAGTTAAGGTTGACTCACAGATTCTCTATAACTCCGCCTAAAACTATGCTACATTCAATTCTTAATTTCTGGCACAATTCTTCAACCAATGGCTTTATTGAATTTTTTTTTTTTTTCAGTTTTTGTGATTTTTTTCGAAAATTGGCCCGAACGGCTTTCTTTAAACTTCATATTTAGACTTCAAACTTCGACTTTCTTTAAACTAAACACATAAAGCACATTTATTTGAAACATTTT
>JAAEAF010010360.1:0-13606 GCA_011037195.1 Triatoma infestans
CTACTGATATATCAGCTGGTACCAGAATACAGGAGGAAAGAAAATGAGTGTAATCGGTGTAAAAGAGATTCGGCAGACCCTTCGCTCTGTAAAGCACCCAGTCATGGAAGCGTTTATTGAAGTAATTGATTCAATGAGTAGAAAAGATTGGGATGGAATTACTAAATCATTGGAAGTATTAACATCTCAATTTTCGGATGGAAAAATTTTATTTGACAATACAAGTGTATTGGAGTCACTTGAACAAATACTATTCCGTTTAAGTACCCCACCTAACAATATTTTTTATTTTTTTTTTAATGCGCGTCAAAATCTATGATCACTGGCGCCCAGACCCTTCTCAGTGCACTGCCAGCCTCCGGATAGTGTTTTCCCTCGTCACAGACAGTACTGTCTATCACCAGACAGTGAGCTGTAGAGGCTTTTTAGGAAGAGAAAATCTAATGGCAGCACAGCTGGACTCGAACCCGGGACCTCCGCGTTACTAGTCCAGCGCGCTAACCACTGAGCTAATCCCTTGCTTGAAGTTTAATTTAAAAATGATGGTATTTTGTAAGTAAAAAAAAGGAAAAATAACTAATATTTAATTATAGTAGACGGGCTCTTTAAAGTTATTTTGCCTATTGTTTATAATTTGGGAAACTGGATTAAATTATCTAATTATTTTTTTACTTTCTCTTACTCCTAGTAAGAGGAAGTAATTGTATCGTGTCAAATTTTTCGATAATCGAGTTTTCCATTTCATTCCCACCCGAAAGATCCGTTTGAGTACCCGGAGTCCAAAAAGTGGTTTTTAGCATGGTCTGTTTGTGTGTGTGTGGGTGTGTTTGTGATTTGTGTGTTATGTAATGTGGGTGTGTGGTGGTATGTAATGGGTAGGTGAACATCTAGCTCAAAACGCGAAAAATCGTATATAAAGTTGAAATTTGTATTCGTTTAGCGAGGTCACCATGGGATCTGACGGTACTACTGTAAAATTCCCCAACCGGAATACCACTTTACTAGTTGAGTTTACTTTGTTTGCGATTTTTTCAAAAATGGCTCCGACATTTTCTTTAACTTTTAACATCAACCACACATACAAAGAGCTACAACTTTTATTAGAAACATTTCCCGGGAAAATGCATTGAAGGGCACTTTTGGGGAGGGGTGGGGTTAGGTTTCCATCTAAAGTGCTATTTCAGTTTATTAGACAATTCTGCCATCTAAATAATGTTAATTAGAATTAAATATGTTGTTGAAATTCCGAGTTTGAAAAAATCGGATAACCGGAAGTGCGTTTACTTTACCACTTTACTAAATGATTTATTCACTTTTTCGCAATTTTCTCAAAAATGGCTCTGACGATTTTTTTGAAACTTCGTATATAAACTAAACATGCAAAGATCTACAACTTTTATCTAAAACATTTCTCTGGGAAATTTCTTTTAAGAGCACTTTTAGGGGAGGGGTGGGGTTAGATTTTCATCAAAGTGGTATCCTAGTTCATTATACAATTCTATCATCCAAACATAATTAGTTAGAAATAAATAGATGGCTGAAATTCCGAGTTTCAAGAAAATTAGTAAACCGGAAGTGCGCTTTTACTGAACAGTTTTTTCAGTTTTCGACGAATTTCATTAAATTTGGTACACAAACTATAAAATTTGTCAATTATCATTTTGAGAACTGGAGTAAGAGAAAGTTGTGTGAGTGTTTCACACCAGATTTTTATTCCTAATATTATTAGAAAAAATATTACAATTTTTAGAATTAATTACTATTAAACAGTGTGATTTTTTTTTTTAGAAAAGTAAGGTAACGTTTTAAAAGAATCATCATCATCTGATATTATGTAATGTTAAAATATATAAATTTATTATTATAACAATATTGACCTATTTTTCTAATGCAATATACTGACTTCATCAAGTGGACGATGTGCACCTACACGCAAAATTACGTAAGATGTGGTAAACATAAAAAAAAAACATAAAAATAAAATAAAATTGAAAGTCTCCTATTAACACCTACGAAAAATCCATGTGACATATCTGTTTTTGGCTATATTATTTGCATGACAACCTATCATAACAAAAAAGTAATTAATTTTAAACAACAGTGTTGTGAAAATTACGCAATGAAAAAATTGCACTTTTTAATTGGTCATAAATTCTTGTTAAGATTATTTTAATCAATTAGAAACATGTCCATATTCACGTAATGTAATTGGCAAATCCCCCAGTAACACCTCTATAAAAAAAAAAAAAAATTCGGCTTTCCCAGAATTTGAAGCTTCAAATAAAAGTGATACATTTTTATTTTGCAGTTAACACTACAAGTTTAAAGAGAATCGTTGTAACTTCCGGTTAATCGGATAGCAGATTTTCATCAAATCTGGAATAAGAATGCTTCTAATAATGAATCTTAATATTATACACGTAAGAATTATTAACTGTGATAACAACGGATTGTATACTTTAGTGGAGAGCTTAACGTTACTGATCCACAATCCTCATTAAAAAAAAAAAAAAAAAAAAATCTGGTGTGAAACACTCACACAACTTTCTCTTACTCCAAGTTCTCAAAATTATAATTGACAAATATTATAGTTTGTGTACCAAATTTAATGAAATTCGTCTAAAACTGTTCAGTAAAAGCGCACTTCCGATTTACTAATTTTCTTGAAACTCGGTATTTTGGCCATCTATTTATTTCTAATTAATTTTGTTTGGATGATAGATTGATTGTATGATAATCAACTATGATAGCATTTTAAAGAAAAACATAACCCCACCCGTTCCCTAAAAGTGTCCTTAAATAAATGTTCCTAGAAAAATGTTTTATGTAAAAGTTGTAGATCTTTGTATGCGTAGTTTATATAAGAAATTTCAAGAAAAATCATCAGAGCTATTTTTGAGAAAATCGCGAAAAAGTGAAAAAAAAAAACCATATAGTAAAGTGGTAAAGTAAACGCAGTTCCGGTTATGCGATTTATTTCAAATTTGGAATTTCAACAATATATTTAATTCTAAGTAACATTATTTAGATGGACGAATTGTCCAATAAATTGAAATAGCATTTTAGATGAAAATCTAACCCCACCCCTCTCCCAAAAGTACCCTTAAATGAATTTTCCCAGAGAAATATTTCAAATAAAAGTTGAAGATGTACAAGTTTGGAGAAAATCGTCGGAGAAAATTGCAAAAAAGTAAAAAAAACAACTAGTAAAGTGGTACTTCTGGTTCTGGAATTTTGGCAGATAACATACTGTCAGATCCCATTGGTGATACCTAAACGGAATATCAAGTTTCAACTTTCTACGATTTTCGTTTTTGAGCTATGCTGTTCACAAACACACACACCAGTTGCTAAAAAAACACTTTTTTTGACTCAGGGGACCTCAAAACGGATATTTCCCGGTGAAAACTCGATATCGAAAATTTGGACAGATTACAATACTTCCTCTTACTAGGAGTAAGAGAAAGTAAAAAATTATCCCAAACAAATGATTCAAACAAGAGTGATATGAATGGACGTTTATAAGTAATGATCCGAAGTTTAAAGAAAATTGAAACAGATCAGTCAAGTAGCACTCCTGATTAATAGATTTTGACAGAAACCTTCGAGTCAGATGCGATGGGAAAAGGAATCTCAAAATTGAGCTTCTTGAGATTTCTCGTATTGAAGACATTTTGTTCACACACATACATACCATTCGTTAAAAACATACGTTTCGTCTTTAAGGGACTTGAAAACATATACTAAGGCGTAAATATAATTTCCATTATTTGACACGATCGCAATACTCACTTTTTGCTAGGGGAAAGAGAAAGCAAAAATAGGCTTCGCATGCTGATACATCCTTATAGGGTTTATTGACTTCGGGAGCACCACAGGAAATTAGACTTTTGAGAAGATATTCGAAATTCTCCTGGATTCGGACTGTGATGCTTATCATTCGGAGAATGTTTAGAAGCCTTGTGTGATGGCATATCACAAATCAAATTAGTTCCCTGCTGTCCGCAAGGAATCGAAGCCAACCAAGGGTTGGGGATGAAGCACTGTTCTACTTCCCCTACCACAGGTGTCTAAATTGAAGGAAAAAGGGACAGTGGAAGCCCCCATTCTATCACTATCTTCAAGAGCAAAGACACCGTGCGATCAGCCAAACACAAACATCGAGGAGTCTACACATCAGCACCTGCCTATCTCTCAGTCTCTCATTGAGTTTATCTCTCTGTCTCTTAATCTCATAAGTCAAGTCGTTAGAGTCATAAGTGTATATATATACTAATTATAGGTGCAGTAGTAATAGTATTTAGTTATTAATTTTAAACCCCCTGAAACTCCTATCACACTTGGACACCTACTAAGCAGGATATAGCCTCCTTAAAACCTTCCTAGACACTTAGATTCCTTAACGAAATAAATACGAAAGGTTGCTATAGGTTTAAGAGAGAGATCTGTAGCTCTTACAGTAGTAAGTGAAAAAATTAAACAACATATTAAAAAGGATTTTTTTAAAGAAATGATGAAGGAATACCTACTTCGTCAATGAAATTTGGATACAATTAATTTCAACTATCTATGAAATCTTTTTATTAAGTAATTCTCTCTTTAGTTTTTAGTTTTTTTTAAGCATTATCACCCACATTAGTTTATTACTAATTAATAGTAAGAGGAAGTATTGCGATCGTGCCATATTTTCAAAATTGAGTTTTCACCGGAAATATACATTTTGGAAGTCCTCTGAGTCCAAAAAAGTGGTTTTTAGAAAATGGTATAGCTGTGTGTGTGTGTGTGTGTGTGTGAACAGCATAGCTCAAAAACGAAAATGTTGCAGGAAGCTCAAACTTGGTATTCCGTTTAGGTACTATCACATCCTATAAGACACGAAGATATCGAAGAAAATCCATCAACCGGAAATGCCACTTTACCGACTTACTGTATCACAACTATACTTACAAAGAGCTACAACTTTTATTTGCAACATTTCTTCGGAAAAATTTATTTAAGGGCACTTTTGGTGATGTGACGGAGTTAGGGTTCCTTCTAAAGTGCTATTTCACTTTTATTACACAATTCTATCATCTAAATAATATTAAATTGAATTAACTATGTTGTTGAAATTCCAAGTTTCAAAAAATATCAAATGATCTGTCGTGCGTTTTTTTCTGAAAAGTATTTTTCAGTTTTCTGCTATTTTCTCTGAAAACGGCTCCAAAGATTTTCATTAAACTAAGTATGTGAATTACACATAATATAAAGAGCTACAACTTTTATTTGAAACATTTCTCCGGATAAACTCATGTAATGGGGTAGGGATAGGATTATGTTAGCCCACAAATTTGCTATTTCAGTTTATTACAACAATTTTATCATCTATATAATAATATTAATTAGAATTAAATATGTTGTCGATATTTTCTGAGTTACATGAAGATTAGAAAAACCGGAAGTGCGTATTCATTCAATAGTTTTTTTTAAGTTTTTTGCAACTTTTTTTTCCATAAAAATATCGACGAATTTCATTAAATTTGTGATATACTAAATAGAAAATTTTACCGGTTACAATTTTGTATATTTTGTAGTAAGAGAAAGTTGTATGGGTGTTTCATAGCACATTTTTTTTTTTTTTACTAATAAATAAAATCTTAAAATGAACATCTAAAAAATACTTAGCGAGAGTACTCCAATACAAGGAGATCTCAAAACTCACTTTTGTAAATTTGACAGGATTGCAATAGTTTTTTTTTGCAAAATAAGTGAAAATTAAAAAAAAAAAAAAAAAAAAAAAAAAAAAAAAAAACGTAAATTCCTCCCAGCAGTAAAAAGATTACTTGATTTCGGATGATAATCATACCTTTAAATGAAATTAATTTATTATATTATTAAATTAGTAGGATATAAATTGGTTAAATGTACAAATGAAATCAGTAACCACAAGTCCTTTTTAAATGTACATAAATTAAAATTAGAATTTCAAATGGATTAAAATTACATAAATTAAATATACAACATTTCTTTTCTACAAGTGGATCAATCCAATTAGTCATTTTATTCTCTGTATACTTATTTCAAAAGTAGTTGAATAATAATTTCAATTGTAAACCAATCGTATGCATTAATTCAATGGTTTCATTCAGGTGTATATTTATAGCAATACTATACACCTGTTACTTAAAAATTACCTTTTATACTTTCATGTACCTTTCTAAGGCCGATATTATAATTAATTATAGTACCAATTATTACAAAATGAGAAACGTTAATTTTAAAAGCTAATTTTGATTAAAATTCCGAAATAAATATGAAAACGAAAACAATATTAAATATTACCACCAAACTTATACTACTACACCTAATTTTCAAGAAATAAAATACAAAATTAACCCAACTATACAATTAACTGTTTTATATCAGTCTGCTGTTGACGGAAGGAATCGATAATAAACTAATTACAAACTTGGTGTGAAATGTTCACATAACTTTCTTTTCGTAACTATAATTTAAAAGAATTTATTTTTTCTTTAAAAAAAAAAAAAAAGAAAAAAAAACAAATTTTCGTTAAATTACAATATTTACTTGGGGTTGCTAATAAAAACGTAGAGTAGGAGGTTTGTTCAGTTGTATGCTAGAGGGTGTCATCCCACCGCTCTTTTGTGGAGGTGAAAAGTCTGGCAGTGAAAGCCTGTTATAGAATTAAACAGCCAGGTTTAATGACAGGGCAAGCGATATGATCATTCTACCATTCATCGCGAGATGCTTTTAAGGGTACGTACAAAGTGTTGAAGCGTTTGTTTTTGATCACTCTTACAGTATCTGGTTACCTTCTAGGGAAGATTGGGTCCGCCGTCTGGTGTGATACCTGAGAATGTTACACGGAGATTCCAGAATAGATGGCATGGTCTGGGGCTACGGTCTATTTTGAAACGAGAGGCCACGTGGCCTCTTGGTAAGTGCATCGCAGTTTACCAGGCTCAGCTTTATGCTATTCTTGGGTGTATTTTGGATGAGAGAATGCGCAACACTAATTTGAAAGGTGATTGTATCCTGTCGGATAGTCAAGCTGCGTTGAAGGCGCTGAGTTCATGTATCTTCACTTTCAAGTTGGTATTAGAATGCTCTAAAAAAGACTGGAAGAGCTTTCTTCTTTTAAGGATGTACTTCTAGTCTGGGCACTAGGTCATATGGGGATTTTTGGAAATGAAGAGGTGGACTGGTTTGCCAAATTAGGCGCCTCTCTTCCTTTCAATGGTCGCGAGCCTGCTGTTGATGTGTCTTTTGGGACATGTCTGTAAAGCTTCCACAGTCATGGATAGCTTCAAAGCACTCATCACTAGGGATGAGCACAGTGGGTTGTCGGCAGTCTATGATGCTCATTTGGGGATCCGGTCAGGGCTTTGAGTGAGGGGGTGCTGGAACTCCCTCAGGCATCTGGTTGGTTTCCTCATGCCGGACCCCTTTTATAGGGTTTGTGAGACGGAGGAAGAAATACCCATACATCTCATGACAGATTGTCTGGGTTGTGAGGAAATTAGGTTCAGGATCTTTGGCCGGAACAGGATATCGGTAGAAGAGCTTAGGCTATGTCCTTTTAAGGTTATGGTCCAATTTGTTCGGGTTGTCGTTAAACTTAGTTGGATGAACCCCGGGCCCGGACTTTTGTTCCAGACGCGCTAGTTGTTATTCTTCTTGGGGCAGGCTATATGGGCCCCATGCTTTGGATAGCGCAGGGTTTAGTTCTCCCCATCTTTGAATAATAATATAATAATACTAGAATGTGACTTGTGTAGCAGTGTCTTCTGTCTTAATCAAAAAAGCTTGTAGCGGAAAATTTAATAACCTGACAGGTTTCCCAAGTAACCTGCTCAAGTAAATTTTTGGGCAAACATGTTACCGGACAT
Organism: Triatoma infestans; assembly: GCA_011037195.1. Taxonomy (NCBI): domain Eukaryota; kingdom Metazoa; phylum Arthropoda; class Insecta; order Hemiptera; family Reduviidae; genus Triatoma; species Triatoma infestans. Next base: position 7,890 of record JAAEAF010010360.1, read on the forward strand.
TTTTATCTGTGCAGTTAGTATTTCAACTTAAAAAAAAAAAATCAAATTTGGAATTTCTAGCAATGCTTCCAATATACCAATATAACAATGTTCTATAGTTACGAGTCTGACCGAAATTTCGTGAACATCAACAACTGTAGTAACTACAGCCAACTTATGTCAATAGTAAACGAATGTCGTCGAGTATATAAGCGTTCATATACTGCTGGGAAGTACCTATATAAAAAGAAGGGCTTAGAAAAAAAAAAAAAAGCAATATTTACAAAAGATATTCATTTCTTTAAACATCCTTTTAATATAAAATAAATTAAATCAAGCAGGAAATTAACAAGCATCAATTCATAGTAAGAAAGCAAGAATAACCTATCCACTCTTATATATTTGCTTTGATTATTTAAGCAAAGCAACGGTTTCTTGAGTACTCATTTCGACGTTTCAAGATATTTTGGTCGACCTATAGTAGAAACATTTTTTATAATGAAGTGGTACATTTTAAACGCTACTGTTCCCTTCCAGAACTCTCTAAAAAAAAAAAAAAAAAACGTAAACGACACATTGAAGTGGTGAGCACAAATTTATCACATAACTGTTAATAATATCATAAGTTTAGTCCATTAATTTAGACTAAACTATGGGCTAACTTGTTTACAAACCATTCTGTTATAAAACTTGAGTAACAAAAAACACATAATTTAAAACAAGAGCCTCTAAATAATAATAATGGCGTGTGACTACTTTAAAAAATTTTCAATATTTATGAGGCTAAGTTTCGTCCTTAGTACGTATTTAAAGTTAAAAAATATATATTAATTCTTTATAATTATTTTTTAAAACGGGCACTGTCCAGTATGGTTATCTAGTTTTTTAAACCCTTGAACTAATTTATTCCTTTTTTTGCGAAAGAAATTTAATATTTAATGACTTATCTTTTTTACAAGTGGTTGGCTCTAAGAGGAGGCTCACTTAAAATGTTTCTTAACTCGTTAAAAAATTAATGATTTCTCGTTCTAACTGTTGCTATTCGAATACACCAATAAAAAAAGAATTATGAAACACTCATACGACTTCCTTTAACTCTATTCTCAAAAATTGCAACGTTACAATGTTTAGTTAGGCTTGACCATAAAAATGGTGGTGGGGATTTTACTTGTTTACCTGAGCGACCGGATGTGGAGTGTCCTGTGTCAAAACCAACAAAACTTATACGAATTTAAAACTAACTGATTGACCCTCCCCCCATAACTCATTAAAATAAATTTTTTTGCAAAAAGGTTTCAAATAAAAATGATACGTTTATATATCTGTGCAGTTTAACATGCCATGTTTTAAGAAAAGTATTTGTTGACGTTTTCGAAAAAATTCAAAAACCTATCCTATAAAGATGCAATTCTAGTCAACCGATTTTTGTTTCCAAATTTGGAATTCTAGCACCTCTCGTTCTACATTCTAACGCCCTATTAGCCTTCTCCCTATTTTAGGAAAAGTTCTCGAAAAAATTCTTCTCAATCGTCTCCTATCAATCCTAGAACCCCTTCAAATCATCCCACATCACCAGTTTGGAGTTCGGAGTGGTCACTCTACTATCCAACAGGCGCATCGCGTTGTAGATACCATCGCTACCTACCTTGAGCTGAAACAATACTGTGCTGGCGTCTTTTTAGACATCTCTATTGCCTTTGACTGCGTGTGGCACGAAGGTTTACTGTGGAAGCTCAAGGGCCTCCTACCCTGTACCTACTACATCGTCCTGAGATCCTTGCTAAGTGATCGATTCTTCCAAGCCACCCAAGGCTCATCTACTTCCTACATCTATCCCATCCTAGCCGGAGTGCCCCAGGGCAGCATCCTGGCACCCATCTTATACACAATTTATACTGCCGACATTCCCGTACACCCAAACACTAGCCTATTCGCCTATGCTGATGATACAGCAATTCTATCACCTCACACCGATCCCGTTCTCTCCAGGCGCTCCTTGCAAATCTATCTCCACTCACTTGAATCCTGGTTAACCAAATGGAGAATAAAAATCAACCTTAACAAATCCCAATACATAGTCTTCACATTAAACAAAAAAGTACTCCCCTCCCCATCTATCTGTTCAATACTCCAATTTTTCCCGCAGACCACGTTCGTTATCTTGGACTATACTTAGACAAGCGACTCACATGGAATCCACATACGAGACTTAAACAAATCACCCTCAACCAACGCTTCAGACTTTTGGCTAGACTTCTTGACAAACGCTCTAAACTAACACTTCTAAACAAAAGACAGCTTTACATCTCACTGTCGCTCGAATTTGGACATACGGACTAGAACTATACAGCACTGCTAAGCGTTCCAAAACCTCAATAGAATTCAAACCCTTGAGTCAAAAATCCTCCGTCGCATTGTCGACGCCCCTTTTTATGTCACAACCGACGCACCATTCACACAACGACCTCAAGATCCCGTTTGTCAACGACCTCGCCAAATCCCGATACAACAAATTCCACAGTCACCTATCCGTCCATCCAAACCCCCTCGTCCAAGCCCTTTATTCAAACTCACTCCCAGGTAATCCCCACAGACGGCTAAAGCGGCGCTGGCCCCGCGACCTCCTGGATATCTAATTATCATGATACAGTATTCCTTACATCATATTTACTTGTTGCATTTATATAAATCATGCAGTTGTAATATTCATAAATAAATAAATAAATAAATAAATATATATATATATATATATATAAAAGCATTTCTAGCATATGTTAATATATGGTATTTTATCCGTCGTAGCATGTATATCCATTTTGTTCCCAATCGGTTTCGGATTTTCATCCATCGTCCAAAGCAAATTCACCAAGTTTGTGTAGAGAGTTCATTTCAACGTAATGTTTCTATTACACTCACACTTGTTGGTTGTATATAAGTGGGGGAGGTTATAAGGTTATGTTACTATGTATGTGTGTTTAATATTGTTTTATTATTATAATAACCTCCCCACATATATACAACCAACAAACCAACAGATGTGAGTGTAACAGAAATATTACGTTAAAGTGAACTTGGTGAATTTGCTCTGACGATGGATGAAAATTCAAAACTGGTCAGGAACAAAATGGATATATGCATGCTACGACGGATAAAACGTATCTAGCATTGCGGCCCATCCACATATTTATCAATATATTAATATTGTAAAAGTGGCAGAACCATATATTATACTAAAGTGGTACTTTAGGGGAAGTTTAACGTTACTGTTCCCCCAGAACACCCTTCTGATGTGCAACACTCAAAGTAAGAGAAAGTAAAACAAAAAAAAAAAAGGAAATGAAATTTAAAGTTTGTGTAAATAATTCTTACAACTGATAATATAAATGATAAAACAAGCAGTTCCAGACCTTTGGCTATTCCTTGTAATTTACTACATGGAAACCACCAGCTGACCCTTTTCTAGCGGCAACACACGCAGCAGTATATCAAGGGAAGGGCTCCGCCCCCTTTTCTAACTACTCTACACCCCTCTCTTTAGATGTACTGTAACTATTATTGTACAATGAATAAAAGCCCACGTAGGACACGCATCGAACAAAATGAGCCCCCGAGTGTGTTAGTTTTTTTTTTTTTTTTTTTTTTTTATACGTATTTCCATCTATGGTTCATGTTTCCCTTCACAGGTCAAACTTACTATTTTTAATTCTCAAACATTACTTTTGTAAGATCTACTGGATAATTTATATGATTTAGTTTAGTTAATTAAATATAGATAATCTTTTACTGAATTAATAATCTTACTAGTAAGAAGATCGTTCAAGCCATAGGTCCTCCTCCGTGACCTTATATATAGCCGCCCTATCCTTTGATCCTTATCCCCTAAGAGGTCATAGAAGTTTACCACTCAGTTATTTATGACATATCTCCTTCAGTATTTTTATTAAATTCAAATGATATTAATAAAATATGTATAGATGGGAGAACCTAATATAAAAATGAGGCTTGAAGAAAGTCTGACCTTCCTGCTCCCCAGAAACCCGAAGATTTATTACATGGGAAAAAGAAACTCATTGGAGAAATATCGATATGGTATTATCGCAGAAAATTGAAAAAACAAATGAAAATCAAATTTTCTTCAGAATCAAACTTTTGGCAACATATTTAATCTTAATTAATATCAAAAAGATCACAGAATTCTATAAGAAGAACATTTTAATCCCTCTCCTAACCTAAAAACACCTAATATGAAAATGTTTTAAATAAAAGTTCCATTTGAGAATTTTCCGAAAAAATCTCAAAAAAAATCTAATAAGTCCAGTCAGTAAAATACAGTATACTTGCACTTTCCGGGTTAACCGGAAACATTTTTTAAAAATCCACTTTTTCGGGCTCCTATATTTCCAGGAAAAAACTTGATATCGAAAATTTTACACGCTCACAAAACCTCCCTTTTTACGAGCAGCAGTAAAAAAAAAAAAAAAAAAAAAAAAAAAAAAAATCAGAAATCACAAAACGCATAATGGGTGATATTGTCAGAAAATTCTCGACAATGTTGCGATGAACTTACTGAATAGATTTCTTGACAGGAAATGTCTCATTTAATGCATTAAAGATCGCCCGGTATTTCGTAATATACTCTGTTGAAAAGTCCGCCATTCTTGCGTTTAAATTTTGTCAATCCCAAACTCGTTGTTCCCGTTATATAGCGGTCCATAACAAATAACCATAAAATAAGAGATAACAAGAACAGTGTTGCAAATACAAACATCAATATAATGGCACAAAATATTCAAATCCACTGTTTTTTTTTTGTGGAGAAACCTATTATAATCTAATATGCTATGTGTCAGTATTATTTGTGGGTTTCTTCTTAAAAAAAATATAATTTACATTATTACTGCTGTTAAATTTTTGAATATAAATTTTCAGTTGAAATTCTCTTGAAACTACAAAGTTGTTCGCGTCCGAGATTGTTCTCACATGTCCCCTGAATATCCAACTAAACGAACAACATCAATCGCCAGCGCAGGCTAGTTCTTTTATACTGGGTCCCCGATGGCTGAATATCCCAAGTCATGGCGTAGAAAAAAAAATCTGGTGTGAAACACTCACACAACTTTCTCTTACTCTCCAATTCTCAAAATTTTAATGGACAAATTTTATAATTTGTGTACAAATTTAATGAAATTTGTCGAAAACTTAAAAAACTATTCAGTAAAAGCGCACTTCCGGTTTACTGATTTCCTTTAAACTCGGAATTTTGGCCAACTATTTATTTCTAATTAATTTCATTTGGATGATAGAGTTGTATAATCAAGTATGATACCACTTTAGAGGAAGCTGCAACCCTACCCCTCTCCTAAAAGTGCCCTTAAATGAATTTTCCCAGAGAAATGTTTTATATAAAAGTTGTAGATCTTTGAATGTTTAGTTTATATGTGTAGTTTCAAGAAAATCGTCGGGGCCATTTTTGAGAAAATCGCGAAAAAGTGAAAAAATCATATTTAGTAAAGTGTTAAAACAAAAGCACTTCCGTTTTTCCGATTTTTCTCAAACTCGGAATTTCAACAACATATTTAATTCTAATTAACATTATTTAAATGACCGAATTGTGTAATAACGCGAAATAGCACTTTAGAGGGTAACCTAACCCCACCACTCCCCCAGAAGGGCCCTTAAATCAATTTTCCCAGAGAAATGTTTCAAATAAAAGTTGTAGCTCCTTGTATATGTAGTTG
>JAAEAF010010361.1:0-12925 GCA_011037195.1 Triatoma infestans
TGAACTAACAAATAACCTTCTCTTACTAGAATATCTCATAAACAAATTTAATTAAAATTGGAATTTTGACTAAATATCTACTTACCCTGAATATTGATGTGAAAACATGTGCAATCAAGGTTAAACCTAAATCTCAGTGTAGAAAAGTACGTTAGGAAATGTGTTTCGTTTAATTTTATATTATATTAATGTTTGTTTAGTGTTTATTCTGGAAATTAGATAGATAGATAATAACAAGTGTTGTAAGAATTCTTTTTTTTATAAGTAAGTAATCGATAATCGATCTTAGGAGTAGCATTTTTTTGGGAGGAGGTTGCATTGTATGTTTCTTCTGCCGAGAGAGTTAGAATGTTTACAATTTATAATTAATAAATGTTCAGTGCTTTTAAGTGTTTTTTGCGTAAAGTTTTTTTAATTTATTTTCCACAGTAACAACAAAAAGTAACCCTTATTCCATAACACCAGCCCTAAAATAAATTTCGTGAAAGAATGTTTAAAATAAAAGTTTTTGGTTCTTTATAAATATGTATCGCTAGTGCATCAAGTTGAAAAAAGAAATCATGGGCATTATTGCGTTCTGCCGAGAAAATTGGGAAAACTAAAAAAATCATTTCACTGAAATTGTTAAGTGATTTTCTTCAAACTTGGAATATATTGATGGAAGGTACAGTATATTGCAAAGAAATAGTTTATAAGATCAAGCTTCATGTCGCAGCTTCCCCAGAAGCCAGAACACTAAAAAAATGTTTTATTTAAAACTTGTAAATCATTTAATGTAGATAATTAATTAACAAATTTAATGAAAAATGTTTTCTACAAAATTTGGAAAAAATCCATTGATTAAAGTACTATTTCCCGGTTTACCAATTTGACCAAAACTCTTATTGTAGAGTCCCCAAAGAAAAATATCACTTTTGTTGATTCTGTAATTTTCAATGTTCCAGATAGGCTTCCCATTCAACTCAACTCAACTCAACTGTGGCACTACGGCCCATGTAGGACCTTGGCCTCCGCCAATACCCGACCCCAAGCCTTTCTATCTAGAGCTTTTCTTCTCCACTGTCTTATGTTCAGCTCCCGGAGATCCTCCTCCACATCACCCATCCAAAGCAGCCTAGGTCTCCCTCTCGGTCTACTGCCTCCAGGGTGACCCTCCAGCGCCCTTCGTGGTGCTCTCTCACTCTCCATCCTTTGCACGTGTCCAACCCAACGCAACCTTCCCTGCTTGACCACAGATACTATGTCCTCTTCCCCGTACAGCTCTCTTAACTCCGCGTTTTTTCGGCACCTCCAGACTCCATCTTGGCACACTGGTCCATAGACCGCCCTCAAAACCTTTCTCACCCAGCGGTTCAATTTCAATTCGTCTGCATGCCTCAACGTCCACGACTCCGAGCCATACGTTACCACGGATCTAAGAACTGACTTATAGATCGTCAATTTGGTCTTTCTTGACAGGGATCTATTATAAAATGTCCGTCTTAACGCTCCCAAACACCTGTTTCCGGCCGCTATTCTGTTGTCTATGTCGCGACTTACCTCATTTTTGTTAGTGAGGACGGCTCCTAGATATTTGAATTCTTTAACGCCCTCAAAACGGTGCTGGCCCGCGATTAACTCTCTGAAACATCTCGCGCGCCGGGTTGTGACCATGTACTTGGTCTTCTCCTCATTAATCTTCAGACCATAACTGACGGCGCCTTCAGCCAACTCCATAAAGGTTTCCCTAAGAGCAGCCTTTGACCTCGCTATAATGGCTACATCATCTGCATAGGCCAAATAATCAGACATTCTGTTATATATGTTGCCTCCGGGGTTAATCGTGCATTTTCGCATTGCCATTTCCAATACCAGGTTGAAGAGGATCGGGGACACCGGGTCTCCCTGCCTTAAGCCCATATTTATAGCGAACTCTGAGGAAATCTGACCTTGGATTGCTACTTTTGCCACCGTGTCTCTCAAGGTCATTTTAACCAGTCTTATCACCTTAAGACATGATTAACAGATCAATTTCTAACAACTAGTTTTTCTTTCTCAGATTTATTCCGATTAATACTTAATTTCGAAAATCTAAAAGCAAGTAAGAGAAATTAAAATGCATGCATGGTACTATCATAGGCTTTCACTCTTTCTAAATTCTAAATATCAGTTAAAAAGTTAAGTTCTGACTTTTACACTTTTATTTATATTTAAAGCTAAAGAGATGATAGAACCTTAATTTATATTCAATCCAACTCCTATGTCGGGAATCACATGCAACTATATCTGAATAAAATTGTTAAGGTTGTAAGAATGGCAAATATATGTAGTTTTAATAAAAAGCAGAACAATATTGGAACAATGATCTCATATCCTCTATTTTGTTGTCAAACAAACAGCAAATTTGAAGATAATCGGCTTTGCATAAGACTTAACAGAAGAGATAAGGAGGTAATCAGCTTTGTAGTCTAAGACTGGCTGTATCATTTTAATATAACATACCATACTGCTTTGGCATTGACGAGAAATAGCAACTATAGTAGGCCTTATATCATTCACCATTCAAAGCTTTAACTATAGTTAAACTACGGAAGCGGAATGAGATTGATGAATAGCATGCATTATTCAAGGCGCAGACATCGCAGCTAACCAGGTAATTTGGATTTATATTTCCAAGATATTAAGTGGATCTAAGATATGGTAAAGGCGTTTAATAAGGAGTTTTTCAAGGATCTTTCCAAGACTGGGAGGGAGGCTGATAGGACGATAAGAATAAGGATTGTGAGCGGGTTTTTTGTGCCTGTGAATCATTTTGATAGTTTTGGAAAATTTCCATAATATTGGGAAATGAGTGGTTCGAAGAGCGTAGTTGATAATGTAGTTAGCACTTGATATCATTCATTGATATCACAACAAACAAGCACAATTACTAGCTTAACAGATGATATTGATATCGTAAGCCGATCGGAAGCTGGAATTAGAGAGGCGTTCGAAGCATTGGAAGCGTCAGCTAAAAAATTGGGACTCGTAGTAAATGAAAAAAAGACCAACTATATGGTAGTTGAAAGTAACTGCTCTGCTCCTTATATGCAAATTGGAAACTATAAGTTTGAAGTAGTTCAGGGTTTTGTTTATCTAGGTACTTATGTAAATTACGAAAATAACCTCTCAAAGGAAATTGAAAAGAGAATAGCGTCACCTAGTAGATGTTATTACGGACTCACCAAACATTTTAGTTCCAGACTAATCTCTCAAAAAACCAAGACTACTTTATATAAAACTTTGGTTCGACCGATATTAACTTACGGTTCAGAATGCTGGACACTTAAAAAAGTGGACGAGCAAGGGATTGCCATTTTTGAAAGGAAAATTTTAAGGCGGATTTATGGACCAGTCCAAGTTAATGGTGAATGGAGAAGGAGACATAATCAAGAGCTTTACAATAAATATAAAGATAATACTGCAGTGCAAGTAATCCGCATTAATAGGCTCCGGTGGGTGGGACATGTTCTAAGGATGGAAGACAACAGAATGCCGAAGAGGATTATGAATTACCGTGTCATCGGTGTCAGAAAGGTTGGACGCCCAAAGGCTCGATGGATGAACCACGTTGGAGGAGATGTAGTCAGGCTAGACGCGCGGAATTGGCGGTCTATGGCTTTGGATAGGGACGATTGGGGTCAATTTCTTTTGGAGGTCAAGGCTTGACCCGGGCTGTAGCACCAGGGAAGTAAGTAAGTATCATTCATGTAGCACATGAAGTATACCCATTCCGTCTGTTGACTACGTGCGCTATCTTGGACTATTCATGGACAAGAGATTGACCTGGAACCCTCCACACTACTCAAAGACTCCGACGTCAAAATATGTTTTAGACTTCTCTCCAAACTGTTTGGCAAATGCTAAAAATGATCGCTCTCCAACAAAAAACTCCTTTACATCTCCTTACTGAGACCACTATGGACTTACGGACTGAAACTGTACGGGACTACCAAGCGTTGTAATCTGAACCCCATCCAATCCGCGTTGTAATCTGAACCGCATCCAAACCATCCAATCCAAAATCCTCCGCCACATTACTAACAGACCTTTCTATGTATCCAACCTTACCCTCCACACAGATCTCAATATTCCTTTCCTCAACATTCTGGCTAATACCGTTTATAGCAGATTCCACAATAAGCTCCTGTCACACTCAAAACCTTTAGCCCAAGCTCTCACCTCATATTCCCTCCCTGGAAATCCTCAACGGCGCTTAAAGCACCGTTGGCCTCGCCACCTTTTAATTAGCTAGTAGTAGTCATCACTGGCTGACTACAAATCAAGTCATTGCATTATTTATCAACCTATTTACTTATTGTAAAATTGATTGCAGTTGTAAACTTCAAATAAAGAGTTAAAAAAAAAAAAATTCAAGAATGCTAGACGAAACTCTAATGCATTACCTTCCAAAACGTCCTCTGATAAACGAAGCTTGAAAATCGATGGGCATCAACAACCAACAGAAGTATGTTTTTATTTTGATAAAAAAAAAGGCCCATTAACTTTGATGAAATATTGTATCCTACCTATATTGCAAGATAAAGTATCGAAAGAAATTTATGTTTTCCTTCATGTTTACTAATTTGTGTATTTTTTCAAAAATTATAAAGAAAAAAGACAAAAACTAAAATTGAATTAAGATCTATTTTTTTTATATAAAAAAAGGGATTATTTCATTTTTATGTCAACTGTAATAAAATTACCTGCTCAAATAAAGGGATATTTATTGCATTTTATTTTAAAGAATAGACACAGTAAAGTGAAATACTAAAACTTTTATGGATTCATCTATAAAGGGAGATCTGAAACTAATTTTTATTTGGAATTAAGAAGGACAAATAAAATATAGCGCCACTGGTAATTTAGTCTAGCCTATTACAAAGAATTCACTTCTTTTTACTTTCTCTTACTCCTAGTAAGAGGAAGTATTGTAATCGTCTTGTCAAATTTTCGATATCGAGTTTTCACCGTAAATATCCGTTTTGAGGTCCTCTGAGTCCAAAATAAGTGCTTTTTAGCAAATGGTCTGTGTGTGTGTGTGTGTGTGTGTGTATGTATATGTATGTGAAAGCAAGCTCAAAAAGAAAAATCGTAGAAAGTTGAAATTTGATATTCCGTTTAGGTATCACCATGGATCTGACTGTACGTTATCTGTAAAAATTCCTCAACCGGAAGTACCACTTTACTAGTTGGATTTTTTACTTTTTTGCGATTTTCTCAAAAATGGCTCCGACGATTTTCTTTTAACTTTAAACATCAACCACACATACAAAGAGCTACAACTTTTATTAGAAACCTTTCTCCGGGAAAATGCATTGAAGGGCACTTTTGGGGGAGGGGTGGGGTTAGGTTTCCATCTAAAGTGCTATTTCAGTTTATTAGACAATTCTGCCATCTAAATAATGTTAATTAGAATTAAATATGTTGCTGAAATTCCGAGTTTGAAAAAAAACGGATAACCGGAAGTGCGTTTACTTTACCACTTTACTAAATGATTTATTCACTTTTTCGCAATTTTCTCAAAAATGGCTTTGACGATTTTTTTTAAACTTCGTATATAAACTAAACATGCAATGATCTACAACTTTTATCTAAAACATTTCTCTGGGAAATTTCTTTTAAGAGCACTTTTAGGGGAGGGGTGGGGTTAGATTTTCATCAAAGTGCTATCCTAGTTCATTATACAATTCTATCATCCAAACATAATTAGTTAGAAATAAATAGATAGCTTAAATTCCGAGTTTCAAGAAAATTGGTAAACCGGAAGTGCGCTTTTACTGAACAGTTTTTTCAGTTTTCGACGAATTTCATTAAATTTGGTACACAAACTATAAAATTTGTCAATTATCATTTTGAGAACTTGAGTAAGAGAAAGTTGTGTGAGTATTTCACACCAGATTTTTTTTACTTATCTTAATGAAAACTTTTTTTGGTAATTAGCGTTAATCTGTCTTGAAAGAATTATCTCAAAACGGATTAAAGTTTTTTTAAAGAAGCCACTGAGAAGCAGAGGTGATCGGTAGCAACACAACTTTGAATTTATACACAGATTTAGTTTTAATTATTGAAACAATTTCTTCTTTAATTTGATAGAATCATTAATGATTTACATTATGTTGCACAAAATAATAAGGGGGACGGTGGTTACCAATGCTACCCAGATAACGAAACCCATTTTTATAAGGATTCTAACAAGTTAGTACCACACAATATTCTTTCATTTTCTTCAAGGGTCATTTCCACCCTATTTCCTCAACTATCATGAGGGTATATACTAAACCTTATCTACGTTCACCATTCACCAATATTTTTAAAATATTCTTTATATTTGTTCCAGTTTCCTTAAATAGATTGTTAAATTTTGAACTATTATTTTTATTTTGGATTCATTTCGTCACTAAAATAATTAACTAAACTTTAAACAACGATAATATTAAAAAATCTGGTGTGAAACACTCACACAACTTTCTCTTACTCCAGTTCTCAAAATGATAATTGACAAATTTTATAGTTTGTACACCAAATTTAATGAAATTCGTCGAAAACTGAAAAAACTGTTTAGTAAAAGTGCACTTCCGGTTTACTAATTTTCTTGAAACTCGGAATTTCAGCCATCTATTTATTTCTAAACTAATATGTCTGGAGTGATAGAATTGTATAATGAACTAGGATAGCACTTTGATGAAAATCTAACCCCACCCCTCCCCTAAAAGGCTCTTAAAAGAAATTTCCCAGAGAAATGTTTTAGATAAAAGTTGTAGATCTTTGCATGTTTAGTTTATATACGAAGTTTCAAAAAAATCGTCAGAGCCATTTTTGAGAAAATTGCGAAAAAGTGAATAAATCATTTAGTAAAGTGGTAAAGTAAACGCACTTCCGGTTATCCGATTTTTTTCAAACTCGGAATTTCAACAACATATTTAATTCTAATTAACATTATTTAGATGACAGAATTGTCTAATAAACTGAAATAGCACTTTAGATGGAAACCTAACCCCACCCCTCCCCCAAAAGTGCCCTTCAATGCATTTTCCCGGAGAAATGTTTCTAATAAAAGTTGTAGCTCTTTGTATGTGTGGTTGATGTTTAAAGTTTAAAGAAAATCGTCGGAGCTTTTTTTCCGGAGAAATGTTTCTATTGTAGCTCTTTGCGTCGGAATTTTTGAGAAAATGCAAAAAAGTAAAAAATCCAACTAGTAAAGTGGTACTTCGGTTGAGGAATTTTTACAGATAACGTACAGTCAGATCCATGGTGACCCTAAACGGAATATCAAGTTTCAACTTTCTACGATTTTTCGTTTTTGAGCTATGCTGTTCACATACATACATACATACACACACACACACACACACACCACACACACACACACACAGACCATTCGCTAAAAACCACTTTTTTGGACTCAGGGGACCTCAAAACGGATATTTCCGGTGAAAACTCGATATCGAAAATTTGACACGATTACAATACTTCCTCTTACTAGGACTAAGAGAAAGTAAAAATATTTAATTGCATTTATCAGGTTTTTGAATAATACAAAGATCAATTTTGATTTATTAATGTGGTTGCAAATTGTTTAACATAATGTATAGCAAAAAACTAAGTTCCGCAGAATATCAGTGTTCCATGAACAGTTTTGAAATTAATAGAAATCCTATTTGATTTTAAATGCTGCGCTGAATTAAAATATATTTGCAACTCAGTTCTTATCTCAGTTATTGTGTTTATTGTTAATATTTTTGGAAAATAAAATTGATTTAATTGTAACATTAATTTTTTTTTTAATTTCTTAGAAACTTACAATCTGTATAAAGAAATATAATACATAATAAGTATATCACTTGAAAAATGTACAATGGTGAGCAGCCAGAGAAGGAATACTACCTACTGGTACCCTACGCGATTCCTGCAAACCTGTTCAATCCCGAAGGAAACCTCGGGGCTACTGGTGAGTTAAGCGACATGGAGGACTGTCAGGGATGGTAGTAGAGGCGGAAGTAGAGCAACAATGAAAGAGAGAAGTCTGGTATTTACCTATTTAGTTGTTGGCCAGTTGTTGTACGAAAGGTATGTTGAGGACCTTAGGTAGAGTGACATAGTAAGGAGCGTCAACTATTTATCCTGAGTGGTTTGTCTGGAATGTCTGAATAGTGGAATACGTTTGTAGATTTGATTGAACCCCACAGTGCCATTCCTTACGTTCACATAATTTTGAAAATCGTAATATATATAACATTATTCAGTTCTATCAGTAACTTAAATCGTCTAGTGAAAGTCTGCAAAGAAGTTTAGCACGTTTAATCATTGCTTATGTTTTAAGTCTTGTGTGTGGATACGACGTGAGTCGTTTGTCTCTAAAAAGCCCGAGGTAGCTCACTATATCTGCAACATGGTCAGCATTATTGTTGAAGAAGATAGAAGGACAGGAGTCTAAATCGGAGGGTAAAAATGGCATGTTGGCATTATTGTGAATCTAACAGAAAATTAAAACAAAAAATAAAAATACTAGGAACTAACTCCATTAATGATTTCTGGACAAACTTTACTTATAGTAGAGGTGTTTTGGTTTCTTTACAAAGACATATTTATGCGAGATGGGATTTTCATATTATTTTGCAACTAAATCAAGTCACAAGATCAGACTCTACATTTTCCCGAATATCTGAGTTCGTTCAGCTTCCTAATTAAAAGAATTTAAAATTCAAAAACCTAAAATCATCGAAGTTACTTAAACATTTTCATTTATTTGTTTTACATAATTAATATTTAAGAATAAAGTTTGACTATTTTATCTATTAATATGTTACGCTTAATTTTACTATTATTAACATCTTATCCTATAAAATAACCAAAATGTACAGTCAAAATTTCGAGATTTATGAAATGTACCATTTCAGGGAAAGTTTGGAAAACGCTGATATATAAAACATGACTTTCGCGCATGGAGGTTTGGAGACATGATTAAAACTGAGCAATTCTAAACAGAATTTATCATGTGGATTTTGGTCGAAAACATTCTAGTTTTACTCGATTATATAATTAATGCTCAACAATTTTGAGAAAATATACCATTTGGAATGAATAAAAAAAAAAAAAAAACGAATATTTGTTCAAATAATCAGCCATCCTCGTGCGGACAATTTTGAGGTCTGGTGTGTGTTATTTAGGGTTGAATAAATAAATAAATAAGCTGAATGATTATAAAATGAGCTTTATTTGTTTACCGATTAACACATATCAAGTATCAACTGTCAGCCCACGCCAAGCCATGTAACCTCCACCACCTTCGTGCACTGTGGTGATAATAATGTATATTAACATGCCTCAATATTTTTTTACTTTCTCTTACTCCTAGTAAGAGGAAGTATTGTAATCGTGTCAAATTTTCGATATCGAGTTTTCACCGGAAATATCCGTTTTGAGGTCCCCTGAGTCCAAAAAAGTGGTTTCTAGCAAATGGTCTGTGTGTGAGTGTGTATGTATGTATGTATGTGAACAGCATAGCGCAAAAACGAGAACCCGTAGAAAGTTGAAACTTGATATTCCGTTTAGGTATCACTATGGGATCTGACACTACATTATCTGTCAAAATTCCATAACCGGAAGTACCACTTTACAAGTTGGATTTTTTACTTTTTTGCGATTTTCTCGAAAATGGCTCCGACGATTTTCTTTAAATTTGAAACATCAACCACACATACAAAAAACTACAACTTCTATTTTAAACATTTCTCTGGGAAAATGCATTGAAGGGCACTTTTGGGGGAGGAGTGGGGTTAGGTTTCCATCTAAAGTACTATTTCAGTTAATTAGACAATTCTGTCATCTAAATAATGTTAATTAGAATTAAATATGTTGTTGAAATTCCGAGTTTAAAAACAAATCGGATAACCGGAAGTGCGTTTACTTTACCACTTTACTAAATGATTTATTCACTTTTTCGAAATTTTCTCAAAAATGGCTTTGACGATTTTTTTGAAACTTCGTATATAAACTAAACATGCAAAGATCTACAACTTTTATCTAAAACATTTCTCTGGGAAAATTCTTTTAAGGGCACTTTTAGGGGAGGGGTGGGGTTAGATTTTCATCACGTGCTATATAGTTGATTATACAATTCTATCATCCAAAAAAATTAATAAGTTAGAAATAAATGGGTTGCCAAAGTTCCAGTTTCAAGAAAATTAGTAAACCGGAAGTGCGCTTTTACTGAACAGTTTTTTCAGTTTTCGACGACTTTCATTAAATTTGTTACACAAACTATAAAATTTGTAAATTATCATTTTGAGGACTGGAGTAAGAGAAAGTTGTGTGAGTGTTTCACAC
Organism: Triatoma infestans; assembly: GCA_011037195.1. Lineage (NCBI taxonomy): Eukaryota > Metazoa > Arthropoda > Insecta > Hemiptera > Reduviidae > Triatoma > Triatoma infestans. The sequence goes on from JAAEAF010010361.1 coordinate 10,348, forward strand.
CAGATTTTTTTTACAAACAACCCTGACAAGAATTAGGTACAATAGATATAACAACAAAAGATACTTACATTATTTTTACAAAAGGTAATTACATTATCTTTACCAATTTAAACGATACAAAATCTGGCCATTGTTTTGTTTCTCTCTGGCGGCTTGATTGTCTGCGATTTTGAGCTTGGCATACAGTAGATTTGTTATGGTTTTTTTAAGTAAATGTTCATCTGTTTGTGTATGTGCTTAACATCATATAATTAAGAGCCTACATTATCTGTAGACTGTATTAGATTTTTCATAATTCTTAATTAAAGATTCAATCCATAGCAAATATTTTAATAAAGAATTTAAAACAAATTTAGATTGAAATTCTAAATCTCGCTTAGATTATCTAAAGAAAAAATTGTATTTGTGAGAAGAGGGGAATTAAAGTTACAAAAAGAGTTTGTAAGTAAAAGAAATAAAATGAAATAATTTTTAAGATATTTGGGCCATTAAATTACATCGAATTGTTTAATCATTTTGTTATAACCTATATTATCTTAACTCTTATTTCATATTGTTATATTTTCATTAATAAATAATTATTAATATTATTGTAGTCGTTAATGTAAATAATATTGTTTTCTAATATATAACTAAATGATTATGTGGTATAGGATTTTTTTGTTTTAAAAACCTGTTTGTAAAACTTTTTAATTTTGAAAAGGGCACAATAAGTGGAAAAGAAGTAGATTAAAACCTCTCAAATTTTAAGTAGGTACCTCAACATTTAGGTAATTAGTTAGGTACTCCAGGGCTGCCTTTTCTTCATTATTATTCCTAATTAGAGCTTATGCTCCTACTACATAGAGTACATACCCAGTTTTACTTTTTATTCATATCAACCCATTGCATTAAATATATAAATATAGGTTTTTATTAACTTTAATGTAAGTAAGTTCTGTTATACATTACCGAAATCACTATGGTGTTCCAACTTAATAATATTGAGAATGTTACAAAATGAAATATTGATCTACTTTAGTCTAAAGCGGACCTGAATAGAACTATTTATTTATTTTTACAAACTCCCGGTTTATCCTCCTTAATGATTTTTCGTTTAACACATTTTCTTGATGCTGGGCTAAATCAGCAATAATTGTATTTAATAGGAAGATTGGGTTGATTTATCTGCAACTATTGTGTCTCTCATTCAAAATGAAGCCATAAAAATGGTACACCTATCTTCATTCCATGCTCAGAACTGGGAATTCGTACATGTTTAGCATCCTTGGTATACATAGAAGTTGGTCTGTATGTTCATGTGTGGACATCATAACTCAAAAACGATGGGAAAAATCGCAGAAAGCAATTTAGGTGCTACCATCGGAAGCGACAATAAGATTTTGGTAAACAACCAATCTTATATATATCAAGCTATATATATATATATATATATATATGTTACGCTCAAAGACCGAAAATGCTCATTGAGCGAAAAAAAACAGCTCACAACGCGTTGTGGTGACTGTAAAACAATCCACATCGTGAAATTCGTGTTATGGCTCTTATGAAAACGCTCAAGACGCGTTGTGGCAATCACAGAAACACCACATAGCGAAATTCGTGTCGTGGCTATCATGCCACAACGCATTGTGGTAATGGAGAAAGGCCATGACGCGTATGGAACCATATTAGAATACGATGCGCAGTGATTTGCGATATGGATCCTACTAGTCTCGAAACTTTTTGGTAGATATCCTTAGGAAATATTTTTTGTGCTGTAATAAGTACCACATAGACAATATCCTTAATGCTCTTTCTACTGCTAAACATTCATAACCGCTGCATGACGTATTGTCATTATTAAATACAATATAAAGAAATCATGTCATTAAAATAAAAGGACATGTGTATTGGCCGATTCCTGTATCTTTTCATCATTATCCATTTTCCTTCAGTAATATCTTCCACGTTTGAATTCTGTAATTTGTCAACTTTGTTTAACTGTTCGTCATTTTCTGTATTCTTCTCGTTTTCTTGAACATCTTTTTTGACGGTTGATAGAACCAATTATTGTAAATCTTCTTCAGTTTCTATGGAAGCGTACACATGACCAGGAATAGATGAATCTGCAAAAGCTATTTTTTGTGGTGATCCAAACATAGCTTCGTAAGGACTTGTCTTAAGCGCATGATGGAGAGCACGTTTTTTTTTTGTTTTTTTTTTACTCTGAATAAATCGCAATCCTTGAAGATAGATGAATCGCTGCTTTGAAGATAGAGACTGGTTGTTTGTTTTTTTTTTAGATGCTGAGACTGTTTTGTTTCATTAGGTAACATTTCATATTTTTCTGTACTCATGATAAAACTGGGATCAGTGCTTCTTTCCACAAACTCACGTAATTTATCATAAAACACTTCTTTTTTAATGGTCACGGTTAGCGCTGATATGCGTTCACTCTCAGAAACAGACAAGAAATGAATAAACAACTCTACTGATGGTTTAATGCGTCGTTGTACTCAAGCCGACAACCGCAAGGACAACCGGATATTTCCGGTGAAAACTCGATATCGAAAATTTGACACGATTACAATACTTC
>JAAEAF010010362.1:0-13786 GCA_011037195.1 Triatoma infestans
TCGTCAAGGTCGTTTGCTATAGACCTCTATAGAAATTTGTGGCCACGAAAATTGACGCTAATCTAGCCAAAGCTTCTAGACATACTACTGCAGAAAGGAGAACTCGGTGTGACTGACCCGGTGTGAACACGAACTTGGTGAATTTGCTCTGACGATGGATGAATATTCGAAACCGGTCAGGAACATAACTAATATGCATGCTACGACGGATAAAATACCGGATGTTATCCAGCATTGCGGGCCAGCCATTTTCATAAACATTTAGTGTCTTCCCAAAATGTAAGGATTAGTGCTATTCCGAAATTTTAATTTTCTTGCTTGATTGACGAAGATTTAGGTCTAATATTGTCTTGTTTTAACAAAGCACTTTACCTTAGTTCACTAAATCTGGATATCCTTCAGCCACTGCAGGTTTGTTTTTGAATTTTTCTACTAGGAACCTATTGGAATTGCATTACTCCCTCAAAATTCTCTCAAACGCTTTGAAAGATTTGTCAAATCGTTCACTTCGTCGTACCGGAAAAGCTTTTGGTCACTTCTAACTAATTGTTTTCAAAACCAGAAGATCCTACTTTGTTGCGTATTCAAATTTATATATGGTAAATAATGTTTAAAAGGAAGGTATATGCTGGTATAAATAAGTTGCGTCACTTATCTTTGGAAACTCGATGACTACTGAATAGGTTTGATTAAGTCAATGAAAATATTTTTCTTGACTGATCAACCGCTCGGTGGAAGTTCTGATATGCTCTTTAGAAATAGTGAGGAAGATCTCACAAAAGTTTATCAATCAAAAATCAACGACATACCTTTTCAGGTTATTCAAGGTCATTTTGTACTCTCTTATTGCTATAAGAACAGAAGGTTGACCCTGGCCCTATCTTCAAGATGGCTGGGGAGGAGTGCTGTCCAACATTCCACTTTGAGCTTCTCTTCCAAGTAATATTAACGTCACGATCGGAATGGGCTAAAGGTTGGGAAAAAACGGGGCCAAACTGGGGGATCCTGGTTCACGGATGGGCCCAAAATGGCCTGCAGAACTGGAGCCGGAATATATGGAGTTAAGACGGAGTTACGCATTGCGAGGCCCCTCGGTGGATACTCCACGGTTTTCCAGGCTGAAGTTTATGCAATAAAGATCTGTGCTGAGGAAAATTTGCGTATGGGCTCTAGGAATAGAACTCTTTCGGACAGCCAGGCTGCGCTGAATGCACTTCGAGCATTCAGAATTACTTCTTCCCTGGTCAGGGAGTATAGAGACTCCCTGGAGGCATTATCCCGGCACAACAAAGTTCGGCTAGTATGGGTGCCGGGGCATAAGGGATTAAAGGTAACGAAATAGCCGACCAACTGGCCAGGGAGGGAGCGAATACTCCCTTCTGTGGGCCGGAACCTGTTCTGGAATAGCCAAAATCATGGCGAAGGCGTCTCTGAGAGAATGGACTCGGAGAGTGCATAATCGTCACTGGCGGCTAATACTTGGGCAAAACACGGCAAAATGGTCATGCCAGAGCTGTGTAGAAGAAGAACCAGAGACACCCTGGATCTAAGCAGGTATCAGATTTCTCTGATAACGGGCATGTTTACTGGCCATGGTAGGTTCAAGAAACATCTATACAAGGTGGGATTGGTGGATTTAGAGCCCTTGTGCAGACTGTGTCTGGAGGAGGAGGAGGAGGCGGCCTCTCATCTGCTGTTTGATTGCGTTGCAGTCGGCACATTGCGGTCCGAGAACTTCGACACGTTGAGACCGGATGAAATCGTACTCCAAGAAGGACTAGTGGGGAAGGTTCTGGACCTCATGAAGAGGGGGGCTTCTTCTACTAGGTTTCGAGGGGTTGGCACAATAAGCCTCAATGGGAGGCTGCAGTCCTGGGTTTGAGTCCCCCCTGCATCATTCTAATTCTACGGCTATAAGAAAAAATAGTGTGTTCGTTTCAAATTTCCGTGTGTATGTGTACAAAATATCTCAGAAACGAAAAATCACAGCCGGATGCTTAAACTCTGTATTCTTCCGCTTTGGTACTACCGTTGCATCTGTTAAGAAAAATTTGGTAAAAATCAATCAACCAAAAGTTTGACTTCACTGATTCCTTTGTCTGTTTTCGCGCTTTTCTCTTTAAAAAATCACGTATTTTTCTTTAAACTTGGAATATTAACTGCATGCATAAAAGTGTATTACTTTTTATTAGAAACATTTTTCCGTTCAAAGTTTTGTTTTTTTGATGAGTCCGACAGAAGATTATGTTTTGTGAAACCTGTACTACAGGCTTTGTTGGTTGAGACTTGATGGCATTGCTTTACGTTGCACTCAGATATAAAAAAATGTATAAATCGTACCACTATTATTATATTAATTGCAGATTAATTAAATTGTAAGTAACAGAGTCTTTGAGAAGTCTTTCACATTAAATACTTTTTATTTATTGAGAAATTTTTTCAAAAAATTGTTCAAAGATTTTATTTCTTTATTTATTGAATTTTGTTTTTCATCTTCCATTGTATATATTTATTTATATTTGAACAGCTTTTCTGGAAAAAATACTAAAGCTTTCTGGGGATTGTATCATGATATACTAGAAAGCCCCTATAAATACATAGCATTAGAGTGAATTGACTTTTCTGTGGATTTTGTGGTAAGACAGATTGGAAGATAGGAGACGCTTGCTTGTAATCCCAGAATAAACTTGAGACAAATATCTTCATCCGTCTGGTCTTGTTTAAGATAAAATTCTTGTTTGCTTATTCTCTGAATTTGCTACTACTACCATGAAAATCACAATTTTACAGAGTTATATCTCGTATATTGTGTTTGGCATTCTACTAAGTAACATTATTGATATAAAATGTGGATTAACGTCTTATTTCGTTATAAAAGCCCACTGAGGTAGTTTTCCAAATAACATTTTTTTTTTCAATAAGCACCGTTTTTCTAATACAGTAATATTTTTTATTGTTAACCGTTATTAAGTTCTTTATTTTTCATATATATTATATTTATAATACATATGTATAATAAATCAAGTGCTTCAGTATCATCTGTAAAAGGAAAACATCTAAATGTTAACGTTTGGATTAACTTAGAAGTTCCCGAGTGCACAAATAGAGCCAAATCCAGCTGTATGGCACTTGCCTTGTCAAAACAAAGTTCCCCGTAATCCTCTTAGTATTAATTTGCCTCCAGACTTAAGCTAAGATGAAATTATTTAATCTTAAGATTTCATATACAAAACACAGAATTTAACTTGTTCTTTTTATATTATTAATATTATTAATTGATATCTCTTTGTTGTATTGTTCCATTATTATTCTTTTAGTTTTCATTAGTGCGATATTTATGTTAAAAATATTACAATAGCATCACTGATATCATGCTTCTTATCTCTACCAAGTATAAATAGCGCCATTGATGTTATTGCGCGCATTTAAACGCCTAAGCAATACCATCGCTACCAGCTAAGCAACAAGCCCTGCCTAACCCCCAAAAATTTTTACATAAGTACAAACCAAATTCGGTCTTAGCGAATCTTAACGATCTTAAAAAAATCTCCAGGAGTCCTACGAACAGTTTTCAAAGAGTATACGAGAATAGAGTGACTGAGCCAAGAATAATGAAGTTGATAGCTTGATATAGAATGGTAGCGTTGGTTGATTGAGCCGCCTGAAGTTCGATCTGTTTATTTAGAACTCTTCCTAGTTCTAACTGTCGATAGTTAATGAGGGGCTAGCTTGATAAGTGCTACTGGCTGAAAGTGTGTTGAGACAATGATTGCTTGTTACCAGCAGTTTGAATGATACTTTGATAATTATATTGTGGACTTACTGGAAGTTATTGAATGCTTAAATAGAGTGACTGAGCCAAGAATAATGAAGTTGATAGCTTGATATAGAATGGTAGCGTTGGTTGATTGAGCCGCCTGAAGTTCGATCTGTTTATTTAGAACTCTTCCTAGTTCTAACTGTCGATAGTTAATGAGGGGCTAGCTTGATAAGTGCTACTGGCTGAAAATGTGTTGAGACAATGATTGCTTGTTGCCAGCAATTTGAATGATACTTTGATAATTATATTGTGGACTTACTGGAAGTTATTGAATGCTTAAATAATGGATACAATCACCAGCAAATTTGTCTCAAAAAGCTGGCTTCAATAGTTCCATTTGTAAATGCAACAAGGCGCCCCCAAGCATGCGTCAACCAACCACATATTGTACCTTACAATGTATTGGCTAATGGGCTCTAGTGGTAAGAAAAATTGAATAAAAGCCGAACATCTGAGATTTTATTATCAGCCACCAGATAAACTTCGATGAGCAAGATTCAGTACCAGATAAAGATTAAAGCAAACCGCCGCCAAATTCCCAAGCTAGTGACACTAGCTACCGTCAGTTAGAACAAGCAAGAGTTCTAATTAGCTGAAGAAATTCACTTCAGTCATCTCTACCATTCTATATTCATCACACTACCAAAATCACCAATCGTCCCCGTTTCGCTGGTATAAACTCTTCTCCGCTTACTCAGTAAATTCATAAAATATATAATTCCTTTTAAGTCCAAAAAATCTTCTAATTCTTTGGTAAGAACTAAAGACACCTTTCTAGGTGGAAACTTGGAAAGTTAAAGCTCATTTGTCAATACATTGCAGTGGTTATGACAGATAGAGTAATGCGTGTTGAAGTGAGCGCTTGGTGGTGGCACGATGATGGCTGAGACACGATGGTGGCGCTCAGTATGGCTTGGAATGAAACTATTGAGTCCAGCGATTGGTTTCATTGATTTCAATGCTTGGCATTATTCACATAACATGGATCAGTCAATCATTTATTATGTTTCATGATAATGTTTGAAAAAGCGCGTAATTGTTGAACTCCTATCCAATTCTATTTATTGGAACTGAAAATAAAAGCACCTTATTTCGACAGGTACGAAAAATTATATTTTCATCTTCAGAATGAAGAATATATTGTTATAATAATGTTATGTATTTATATGATATTGTTTTTTTTTTGCATCCTCGATAGGGACATAAAAGAATTTATCAATTATCAAAATAAGAGGGTGTTTTTATTTTTAGATCAGTTAAGCCTTAAAATATTGCGGAAAGGAGCTCTTTATCAAATAAAAGTATTAGGTTTAAATATTAATATATACATATATAAATCAAATACTTTTATTAATAAAGATTACTATTAACATTTTTAAATATATTTTATTATCGATTGTATTATTTAGTTAATGGAACTATATAAGGTTTTATAAATTTTATTGAAACAGCACTTTAGAGCGAAACATAAAGTCACCGAGTTCCCATAACTGTCAAAAATCAATATACTTTGAAAAATGTTACAAATTTTTGAAAAGTTTTAAATATGAATAGTTAGTCTAAAAATTGAGTGGAAAAAAATCAGCAATGTCACTCATTCATCGTCTACACTCACGAAATGAGTCTCACTTATGATTTCGTCAATTCCTTGAAAATTACCAATAAAAGAAGTAGGAGAAGGCTTATTGCTTTGGCTCGGAGGGGTAATGTGCGTCTCTATTGTATACCCGGACATGCGGGAATAGAGGGCAATGAGAGGGCGGATCAGTTGGCTAGGGAGGGATAATCATTACCATTTTGTGTTACCCAACCAGCCCTTGCCATCACAAAGAAGTTTCGTGACAAACAGATTAGACTTTGGGAGATGAGAGTCTTGGAGAAATGCTGGGGGGACAAGCAGGGGTGCCTCCAGGCTAAAAGATTTATAAAAGTAAATAAGCCGGGAATTTCGGAGTATCTTCTGTCCCACAGTAGGACAGGTCTGAGGACCTTGGGGGGGGTAGTGTCTGGTCACACTTGGGTATACCCGACACTTTTTTAACATATGGAGGACGTCTAGTCATATTTGTTTTTTTTGTCAGACTTGCGACGCCGGAGTCAGGGAAACAGTATATCACTATTTATGTCAGTGTCCCCGTTTCGCTGGTCCTAGGTTTTCACGTATTTGGGAGGGCACCACTCTCGCAGGATTGCCTGGGCGAGTTGGAGTTTAAAGATATCTTGGGATATTGTAGATTGACCGGTAAGCTATCGGGGGAGATAAAAGCCACATAGGCTTAGGTCCCACGCCATCAGGCACCCAGCATAATAATAATAATAATAATAATAATAATAATAATAATAATAATCAAGAAAAGAAAACCTTTGATCTTTAATTCATCGTTTTTATAACGTCGTTTATTTTCACTTGAAAGTAATGAAACTAAGGAAGATATACTGAAAACAGATAGAATGATGAAATAAATTTTCCAAAATGTAGGGTTGCAATATAGATAATTAATGGTAAGGTTGCCGGTGAAATGCTTTATAAGTTGCCCACAATTTCTCTTATTTAGTAGCTATATCCTACCAACTTCTAAGAAATAAAATGGAAACTTTATTTAGAAAGTTACCTTGGAAACTGATTTACCCCTCTCCCCAGTAACAATCTTATCCATTAGATAAAACTAAACAATAAAGCTTTTGTAAATTATCTTCTTAGTTCCTGAAATGAATGTATTACATCAAAGAGAATACGTATGTAGAAAGCTTTTATTGTACAAAACGACGAAACTTAATGTTTAAGATAAATAATTTATCTTACATCCTATAATAGTAATTTATATATTTAAAAAAAAAAAAAGGAAAAAAAAAAATATTTTTATTATATATTTTGAGCAATTTGTAGAATTTGGGGGAAAATATAAATATTATAAAAATTACAAATATTGAATAAAAATATTTGTTTTTTAAATTATATGTTGTGGTCTGTGAGTGGGGAGCGTATCGACAATCTGGGTCAATAGCGCTGTATGATAATTATTCTTTCTTTACACGATTTACATCGCAACTTCCTGTGCGACTTCTATCGCTTAACTATCCCCCACTTCTGTACTTGAAATTTCATTTATCACAAGATCGCAAATATAGACAGTCTAAATTTTTAAATTTATTTTTGCATAATTCCTTAATTTTTTCCTCGTAAACTATTTTGTTTAACAAGAAGCTTTAGTTATATGGAGTATTCTTATTATATTATAATAGTATGGTCAATAATAGACATGTATTCTCTATTGTAAATGTGGTCAATGTTCGATATTTTTTTTTTTTATTTCCGTCCTGTATGACATACTATAATTAAATTAGAAACATGTATTTTAAACAAATATCTAAAACAAAGAATAAAACTTTATCCTAAATATAGAAAGTTTAATCAACAAAACTAAGCGCAGTGAAATATAGTGATGTTGTTTCCCTGCCCGCTGGGAATTCCCAAAAACAACGTTCAAATTACTAAATGATGATGAATTGTTACTTTTCAAGTCGGTCTGGTTTTTGTTAGTTATGTTTGTTGTATTCAAATATAAAATAACTTTCTATTTTTTTCTTACTATTGTAAGAGGAAGAAGTGCAATATTATGAAATTTTTGAAATTAAATTTCACCGGAAATACTTGTTTTCGGGAAGGAGGAAATCCTTTTTTAGAGATTTTCAGGTTATGCTGAGATATTTACAGGCATACCTTTGAAGTGCTCGTTTATATTCACCGTTCTTTTACTAGTAACTATGAATAATTTAAATATATGAGATAAATGTCGAGTTTAAGGGAAGTGTTTCACGAAAATTACGCTTTGTTAAACAATTTTTCACATTTTGGAAAGGAATTACATATACGATTTTCAATCACTTTCGTTTCAAACTTTCTTCCAATAAAACTGATTTTATAGCGCTCTAGGTGTAGTGAAGATTAAAACTTTCCTCTAAAGTGCTATTTTAAGGTCTTCTGTGATTATACTTTCTGCATAACCTTAAGTGGTGGGGGGGGTGTTATATGATCCTTTCAGCTGTGGAGAAAAATACATAGGAAAAACCAAAAGGTTAGTCCTGTGCGCCTTAAAGAGCACATACATTGCCCCAAACATCATAAAAAGGGAAAAGTTTACATTTGCAGAACATTCATGTACAAATAGACTAACAATAAATTTGGAAAATAAAGTTCTTGACCAAATATACAATGTTTACAGACAGAAATAGAAATGGATGGTTCAGGAAATGTGGAAGGTTGGGTACCAATAGGGGGAATAAGCACCTCTCTATAATATTTTTTGCGGACATCAGGTTATTATCGCGCAAGATAGGGAGGTTCTCGAGCTTATGATGAGGAAATTAAATGAGTTTTACAAGGACTGGGGAATAAAGATAAGCTTTTGAAAGGCGGAATATGAGAGAGAGGATTTGTACGTTGAAGAGGACAGGATAGAGAAAAGTAAAAGTCATCAAATATTTGGGATAAGTGCTGGAGGAAGTGCGAAGATGTGATGAAGAAGTGACCAAAAGAACTCAGCAAGCCCCGAAGGCAGTGAGAATGCTTCAGCCAGCGGTGTGGAACAAAACTATTTCCAAGGAGAATAAAAAAAGAATTTTCTACTCCATAATAGACGGGATCCTCATGTATGGGGCGGAAACCTAGACTGTTACGCCTGCAATAAAGTGAATGTTGTAGAAATGGATTATTGGAGGCGGTGCATAAAAAAGACCAAAATGGATAAAATGAGGAATGTTGATGTAAGGAGGGAAATGGATGTGAAGGAAAGGTTAGCCGAAAGGAAGTGAAATGAAGAATGTGTTCGGGGAGGTGCTCGGAAGTGATAAAGAATTGATATGCTTCCAAGAACAGAAGGAGAGGAAGACCAGCGAAGAGATGGGAAGAGGAGATTGGTAAGTAGATGGCGGGATGAGGGAAGGAGACTGGGGGGATAGAGACAAGTGGAGATGGGAAGGTGACCTGACGGAAACCCACAATGGGAAAAACCTGTTTAAGTAAGTAAAAAAGTACAAATGGAAATTATAGAAACCCACAGGAAAAACCCGTTTAGGTAAGTAAGTAATTAACTAAGTACAAATAGAAATTATAGAAGAAAACGTACAAATAGAATTGATGAACATGAACAGAACAAACCCAGAGAAAAAAGAGAAAAAGTTAAAGAAAGAGAAAATAACAGTTTTCCACAACAAAAACAATATACTTGATTGAGACCTCGGTCTTCAAACAAGCAATCATCAGGAAAGTGGAGTGGCCTGAAAGTGAGGCTTCGCCCCCTACCAAAACATCCTTACCAAAACATCCTTTCACTGTAGGGGGAAACGTCGTTGGTTTATTTCTAACCGCTGAAGCGGTTTCGATCCGAAAACCCCAGTGATTGATCCAAAACAAAAATTAGAGGCTTTATGTTAGGCACTGGTGGAGCAGCTTTCTTTTAACGTGGAATATGTTTTTCTGGAAGGCCACCTATTTGTAAAAAGTGAACGTTTTCTCATAGCGGAGGTTGGGGATAAGAGAGGGTGGGGGGGTCCAAAAACTTATACTATGTCAAGGTTGCAACTGCCACATGACAGATACCGTTTGAATTTTTTCTCTTAATATTTTTCGTTTTGAATCCAATTTATCTATGGAACGGCAATCTTCTGGTTTCAGTTTAGAATTAAAATAAAAACGTAATTCATGCCTTCTACATAAATGAAGATAAATATCACTGGTAAATATGTCCGTCTGCTGAAGAAAACTGAAAATAAATTGAAGATAACACATATATGATATAAAATTATTATTGCCAATTTCATAGCGTTGCCAAGGGTGTAGATTGTTGGCATTGCGACCTGCGGAGCCTTCTCAGTGCACTGCCGGCCTCCAAGCAGTGTTCTCTAGCAACAGACAACACTGCCCACCACCGGACAGTGAGTTGTAGTGGCTCCTCTAGGAAGAAAAAAATCTAGGGGCAACATGCTAGATTCGAACCCGGAACCTCCGCGTTGCTAGTCCAGCGCGCTACAACTGAGCTAATCCCTTCCTTATCCCTTGGCTTGCGCCAATTAACTAGGGGCGGAGACCCTAGTTTGTGTTCTATGTTTGTCCTTGTCTGTAAAGGGTCGAGTGCATATAGTTTAAGTGTATGTGTACTGTTCTGACGAACTGCATGGAGTTCTGAGCTGTGGTAACCCGTGGGGTCGCTACCACCCAAGTAAGTGCAGGCAACAGTTACCCTTTGGGGAGGGTATCTGTTGCATGCCTCTACAAGTCACTGCCGATGATGGGCAGTGTTGTCTATAGCTAGAGAACACTGCTTGGTAGCCGGCAGTGCTCTGAGAAGGCTCCGGGGGCACAATAAATCTTTCAGGACGTAGTGCAATAATCGCCTACAACAATCTATCCCTTGTGGGCTATCAAGGGTGTAATTCTTATTATAGATCGAGGTAAGCAAATCCGCTGCTTCTATTGTAAAATTTCGTGAGATTCAGGCCATGGTCCACACTATCTGTTGGTCCCAATTTTCATTCACAAACCTACGCCAACACTGTTGGTGCCCACATACTGGACCGATCGCACCAATAACGGGTATCTTATCGCTTCAATATGCGAAAGAGATACCCATTTTCATACCCATTTTACCTTAAAAAAAAAAAAAGAAGGAGTAAATCAATGAAGTATTAAATAACGTTTAAATAAAGTATTTGCTTTTCTAATTATTAAGTATGATCAATATTGAAACCATGACCAAACATAACGCTACTGATAAGATACAGGAAGGGGTCAATAAAAAGTTGAGTCTCTCCTTTCTAATCTCGAAATATAATTTTTATTATAAATTATAAATATAATTTTAATTCCACTTCTATCAATCAAATATATTAAAATATGTAATTAATAAATTAAAAATCGACATCAAATTACACATGATTCCGATTTCAAGGATAGATAGAAATGTCCAGTCTCAATTTCCTCCAGGGTTAATTTATTTTACCTGTTTAACGTTCTCACTGAAATTCAAATTTAAAGAAAAATAAAGCAATATACACGAGTTGGAGATAAATTAGAGAGGGTAATTTTTTTTCCATCCTAATCAGTTTTTTTTCCTGAGTAGGGAAATCTAATTCATTTTACTGTAGCAAGCATAATTGAATTACGTTGTGGGGTTACATTTAATTACGTTTAATTTTGAGGTTATACCTTTTTATTTGTAATTACAGTTAAATTAAAAACAAAATAAATATGAGTTGCAATAAAGCTCGTCCAATTTTGTTTGTTTTGAATTCGGTATGGTTTTTATTTTAATAAAACGTAAGAAAAGTAATGTGAAAAATCTGGTTTGAAACAGTCACACAACTTTCTCTTACCTCAGTTCTCATAATTGTAATTGACAAACTTTATAGTTTGTGTACCAAATTTCATGAAATTTGTCGAAAACAAAAAAAAATTCAGTTAAAGCGCACTTCCGGTTTACTAATTTTCTTGAAACTCGGCAATTTTCGCTATCTATTTATTTCTAATTAATTTTGTTTGGATGGTAGAATTGTATAATCAACTATGAGGGCATTTTAGAAAAAAAACAAAACATAAATGTATTTTCCCAGAGAAATGTTTTAAATAAAAGTTGTAGATCTATGCATGGGTAGTTTATATAGAAAGTTTCAAGAAAATCGTTGAAGCCATATTTGAGAAAATCGCGAAAAAGTGAAAAAAAAATCATTTAATAATGTAAACGCAATTCCGGTCATCTGATTTTTTTCAAACTCGAAATTCCAACAAAATATTTAATTCTAATTAATATTATTTAGATGATAGAATTGTGTAGTAAACTGAAACAGGAGTTTAGAAAGAAAACATAACCCCACCTCTTCACCAAAAGTGCGCCTTTAAATGAATTTTCCCAGAGAAATATTTGAAATAAAAGTTGTAGATTTTTGTATATTTAGTTGATATACGAAGTTTGAAGAAAACAGTCGGAGCCATTTTTGAGAAAATTTCAAAAAAGTAAAAAAAATAACTAGTAGTAAAGTGGTATTTCCGGTTGAGGAATTTTTGACAGATAACCTACTGTCGAATCCCATGTTGATACCTAAACGCCATTTAGTGATACCTAAAAATCATTTAGTAAAGTAAACGCACTTCCGGTCATCCGTTTTTTTCAAACCTTGGAATTCAACAACACATTTTAATTCTAATTAATAGTATTTTAGATGACAGAATTGTATAATAAACTGAAAATAGCAGTTAGAACGAAAACATAATAACCCACCTCTTCAAACAAAAGGTGCCCTTAAAATGAATTTTTATTACCCAAGAAATATTTCAATAAAGTGTAATCTTTTTGTATGTTCAGTTTGATAATGTGAAGTTTAAAGAAAATCGTCGGTGCCATTTTTGAGAAAATTGCAAAAAAAATAAAAAAATTAACTAGTGAAGTGGTACTTCCGGTTGAGGAATTATGACAGATAACCTACTGTCGGATCCCATAGTATATCAAGTTTGAACTTTCTACGGTTTTTTGTTTTTAAGCTTTGCTGTTTACATACATACACAAACACACCCTTTTCTAAAAACCACGTTTTTGGACTCAGGGGACCTCAAAACACGTATTTCCGGTGAAAACTCGATATCGAAAATTTGACACGATTAAAAATACTTCCTCTTACTAGGAACAAGAGAAAGTAAAAATTAAGGAACATTAGGTTGTATTTTGGAGAAAATGTTTCATTTCTTCTCAATTCCAAAGTCTTAATTATTGTTTATACAATATTTTGGACACTTTTCAATTACTTATTATTTTTCAATAATTTAAATGAATATTATCCCAAATATAATAGTAAGTGAATAATTAATTTCAATGTTTATTTTCTAATCGTTAATCGGTTAAAAACTAAATAGTTTTTACTTTCATTTGAAACAATATTTAAGCTATTAAAATTAAACAAAAAAAAAAAAAAAATTGCAAAACAAACTATCCGAGTGGTTATCATAATAGTGTATAACAGTAAATTTGGATTTAGCTATAGTTAGTGTTGGTTACAGAATTATTAGTGGAGCGTACTTCATCAGCAAACCTTGGATAATATATGATACTGTGTGTGTCCTCCACATCTCACTGCTGCATACAACATAATATACGCACACACAACGGTTTATGTTTATTACGCAGAGCAATTTGCAATTCAAGAGCGCCAAAACACTAGTCCTCCTTTAACTACTTGCCCCAACCGTATCCACGTTTACACACATACATTATAAACTAATTCCATAATTAAAATTTAACACTGATTATGATTTTACAAAATGCACCATAAGAGTGATAATTATTAAAATAATAATATTTCAGTTGTCATCAGTATTTAGTACAATTGATATAAATAATTTTTTTTAACTCATGCAGAAAAAAAAATGAGATGTTTGTACGGGCAATGGCCAGAGAAGTTTTTTAAACAAAAAGAATTTTTTGTTGCTCTACGTTTCAGGAACCATTGGTCCCCTTCTTCAGCAGCTCTGTAAAATTTATTGCAGAAAGTACATTATTGTTACAGTATTGTAGTTATGAAAAAGTGAATAGATTTATAACAAAAAAAAAAAAAATCTGGTGTGAAACACTCACACAACTTTCTCTTACTCCTGTTCTCAAAATTATAATTGACAAATGTTATAGTTTGTGTACCAAATATAACGAAATTCGTCGTAAACTGAAAAAGCTGTTCAGTATAAGCGCACTTCTGGCTTACAATTTGCTTAAAACTTGGAATTTTGGCCATCTGTTTATTTCTAATTAATTTTGTTTGGATGATAGAATTGTATAATCAACTATGATACCACTTTAGGGGAAGCTGCAACTCCACCCCTCCCCTAAAACTGCCCTTACATGAATTTTTCCAGAGAAATGTCTTAAATAAAAGATGTAGATCTTTGCATTTTTATTTTGTATACGAAGTTTCAAGAAAATCGTC
>JAAEAF010010363.1:0-24264 GCA_011037195.1 Triatoma infestans
ATGAAGCAGGCTACCACCGGAAAATGTCTCTGAATTAAATAAGTGTTTTTTAAAATCCAAAACGTTATTATCAGTATATCTTAGAAATGGACGGAGCTTGAAAAGATCCGTTAACATAAGATAAAATAAGCTCTGTTAAAGACCAAAAATTTACAAACTATTAATGAGGCTGATTAAAAAAACAAAATTAATCATGAAAGCAAAAAAAAAAAATCTGGTGTGAAACAATCACACAACTTTCTCTTACTCCAGTACTCAAAATTATAATTGACAAATTTTATAGTTAGTGTGCCAAATTTAATGAAATTCGTCGAAAAGTGAAAACACTGGTTCAATAAACGCGCACTTCCGGTTAACTAATTTTCTTTGAAACTTCGGAAATTTCACGCCATCTATTAATTTCTAGTAATTTTGATTCGGATGACAGATTGTATAATCAAACTATGATAGCACTTTAGCGAAAAACATCACCCCCCTCTCCCTAAAAGTGCCCTTAAAAGAATTTTCCCAAAGAAATGTTTTAAATAAAAGATGTAGACCTTTGCATGTTTAATTTATATATGAAGTTTCAAAAAAATCGTCGAAGCCATTTTTGAGAAAATTGCGAAAAAGTGAATAAATCATTAGTAAAGTGGTAAAGTAAACGCACTTCCGGTTATCCAATTTTTTTCAAACTCGGAATTTCAACAAAATATTTAATTCTAATTAACATTATTTAGATGACAGAATTGTCTAATAAACTTAAATAGCACTTTAGATGGAAACCTAACCCCACCCCTCCCCCAGAAGTGCCCTTTAATTCATTTTACCGGCAAAATGTTTCAAATACAAGTTGTAGCTCTTTGTATGTGTGGTTGATGTTACAAGTGTGAAGAAAATCGTCGGAGCCATTTTTGAGAAAATCGCAAAAAAGTAAAAAAAGCCAACTTGTAAAATGGTACTTCCGGCTGAGGAATTTTGACAGATAACGTAGCGTCAGATCCCATGGTGATACCTAAACGGAATATGAAGTTTCAACTTTCTACGTTTTTCGTTATTGGGCTATGCTGTTCACATACATACATACATACATACACACACACACAGACCATTTGCTAAAACCACTTTTTTGGACTCAGGAGGCCTAAAAACGGATGTTTCCGGTGAAAACTCGATATCGAAAATTTGACACGATTACAATACTTCCTCTTAACTAGGAGTAAGAGAAAGTAAAAGTATCCAAAGATTCGTTGTCCTTTTTTATGTCATATACTTGTGACATATAAGGAATTTTAATTAATGGGAATTAATTAATGTGAGATCTAAAAGATTTAAATAATTTCTTCAATATGTGCAATATGATCAAAACTGACTACAACTTGACAATAAAAACAGTAAAGAGCCAATGAACTTTTATTAATTTAAAAATAGTTTTCTTTATAGGATTATTTTATATTTAATTTATTTCTGTCATATTTAAACATTATTTCTAAAAATAAGATCAGAAAAAAGTTAACCATTTTATTTTTAATTAAGTTTATTTAAAAAAAAAAAAATTAAATAAAATTAAACTTTAAAAAATCAGCAGTTAAAAAAAAAAAGTAATAATAAAAATAAATTTTGGCAATGTGACAACAACCAAACTTAAACTTATTATAGCTATTATTATTACTTGTTTATTTATTATGACTTTTTTATTTTATTTTATTTTATTCTTTTTATTTCATTTTAAAAAGATGTAGTTGTAGAGAGATTTGTTAGTTTATTTAAAAAAAAAAAAAAAAAAAAAAAAAGAAAGCAAGTTTAGAACAGGAAATCATAAAAGAGAGAACATTGATTTTAATACCATGTAATATAATACACATAACAAGTTGTTTTCTAACATTAAAAAAAAAAAACAATGTAAACTTTGGGTTTTCTTCAATCATGCATTTTATATATTTACAGCAGCGTCCAACTGCCAAATAAATTAAAATAGTCTAAAAAAATCTATAAAGAAATTCTTATAAATATATCATTCTAGATGGTATCTCATAAGCCATATATCTCCAGGTATCCGAAAAACAAATTCAAGAAATAATTGAGATAACAACTAGAAATGTAATATAAAAAATCTGGTGGAAACACTCACACACACTTTCTCTTACTCCATTCTCAAAATGATAATTGACAAATTTTATAGTTTGTGTACCAAATTTAATGAAATTCGTCGAAAACTGAAAAAAACTGTTCAGTAAAAGCGCACTTCCGGTTTACTAATTTTCTTGAAACTCGGAATTTCAGCCATCTATTTATTTCTAAAATAATTGTTTGGATGATAGAATTGTATAATGAACTAGGATACCACTTTGATGAAAATCTAACCCCACCCCTCCCCTAAAAGTGCTCTTAAAAGAAATTCCCAGAGAAATGTTTTAGATAAAAGTTGTAAATCTTTGCATGTTTAGTTTATATACGAAGTTTCAAAAAAATCGTCAAAAGCCATTTTTGAGAAAATTGCAAAAAGTAAAAAATCCACTAGTAAAGTGGTACTTCCGGTTGAGGAATTTTGACAGATAGCGTACAAGTCAGATTCCATGGTACCTAAACGGAATATCAAATTTCAACTTTCTACGATTTTTCGTTTTTGAGCTATGCTTTTTCACACAAACATACATACACACACACACACACACACACACACGCCACATTTGCTAAAAACCACTTTTTTTGACTAGGAGACCTCAAAACGGATATTTCCGGTGAAAACTCGATATCGAAAATTTGACACATGACAATACTTCCTCTTACTAGGAGTAAGAGAAAGTAAAAAGTTGTAGAAGTTATTTGGAGAATTAGGCTAGTGGAAAAAAAAAATTGTATAATATTGTTAAATTGTAATCCAGAGTTTGGGAATAAACTTTTATTTTTCTGTATTTTAAAATAAAAAAAAATCTGGTGTGAAACACTCACACAACTTTCTCTTACTCCTATTCTCAAAATTATAATTGACAAAGGTTTGTGTACCAAATATAACGAAACTCGTTGAAAACTGAAAAAAAGTGTTTAGTAAAATCGCACTTCCGGCTTACTAATTTTCTTAAAACTTGGAATTTTCGGCCATCCATTTATTTCTAATTATTATTGTTTGGATGATAGAATTGTATAATCAACTATGATACCACTTTAGAGGAAGCTGTAACCCCACCCCCACCCCTAACAGTGCCCTTAAATGGATTTTCCCAGAGAAATGTTTTAAATAAAATATGTAGATCACTGCATTTTTAGTTTATATATGAAGTTTCAAGAAAATCGTCGGAGCCATTTTTTGAGAAAATCGCGAAAAAGTGAAAAAAAAATCATTTAGTAAAGTGTTACAACAAACGCACTTCCGGTTATCCGTTTTTTTCAGTTTCGGAATTTCAGCAACATATTTAATTCTTTAATTAACATTATTTAGATGACAAAATTGTCTAATAAACTGAAGTAGCAGTTAAGATAAAAACCTACCCCCACCCCTCCCCCAGAAGTTCCCTTAAATCAATTTTCCCGGAGAAATGTTTCAAATAAAAGTTGTAGCTGCTAGTATGTATAGTTGATATACCAAGTTTGAAGAAGTTCGTTGGAGCCATTTTTGAGTAAATTGCAAAAACGTATAAAAAACAACTAGTAAAGTGGTACTTCCGGTTGAGGAATTTTGGCAGATGACCCACTGTCAGATCCCATAGTGATTCCTAAACGGAATATCAAGTTTGAACTTTCTACGATTTTTCGTTTTTGAGCTATGCTGTTCACATACATACAGACACACACACACACACAAACCATTCGCTAAAAACCACTTTTTTGGACTCAGGGTACCTCAAAACGGATATTTCCGGTGAAACCTCAATATCGAAAATTTGACACGATTACAATACTTCCTCTTACTAGGAGTAAGAGAAAGTAGAAAGAGCGAGAGGTTCCCAATACTGGCTTCGATGGCCAGTCTTGTTATGGGCTTTATTTGATGTGTTATGTGATTTATTTTTTTTTTATTACTTTTATTTATGATAAATATGTTTGCTATTCTACGACACCTGATTGGTGGTGGATTGAAGTGAAGCTCGCCTAAAAAATAGGCATTTACTCTTAACTCAATTTAAGACTTAAGAATGTTTGGTCTTGCTTTAAGTCGTTTTACTTTCTCTTACTCCTAGTAAGAGGAAGTATTGTAATCGTGTCAAATATTCGATATCGACTTATCACCGGAAATATCCTTTTTGAGGTCCCCTGAGTCCAAAAAAGAGGTTTTTAGCAAATGGTCTGTGTGTGTGTGTGTGTGTGTGTGTGTGTGTATGTATGTATGTATGTGAACAGCGTAGCTCAAAAACGAAAAACCGTAGAAAGTTGAAACTTGATATTCCGTTAGGTATCACCATGGGATCTGACTACTTATCTGTCAAAATTCCTCACCCGGAAGTACCACTTTACTAGTTAGTTTTTTTTTTTTGCGATTTTCTCAAAAATGGCTCCAACGATTTTCTTTAAACTCAAACATCAACCTCACATACAAAGAGCTACAACTTTTATTTGAAACATTTCTCCGGGGAAAATTCATTTAAGGGCACTTTTGGGGGAGGGGTGGGGTTAGGTTTCCATCTAAAGTGCTATTTCAGTTTATTAGACAATTCTGTCATCTAAATAATGTTAATTAGAATTAAATATGTTGTTGAAATTCCGAGTTTGAAAAAAATTGGATAACCGGAAGTGCGTTTACTTTACACACTTATACTAAATGATTTATTTCATTTTCGCAATTTCTCAAAAAAATGGCTTCGACAATTTTTTTAAAACTTCATATATAAACTAAACATGCAAGATCTACATCTTTTATTTATAATATTTCTTGGGAAAATTCATTTAAGGACACTTTTATGGGAGGGGTGGGGTTACAGCTTCCTCTAAAGTGGTATCATAGTTGATTATACAATTCTATCATCCAAACATAATTAATTAGAATTAAATAGATGGCTGAAATTCAATTTCAAGAAAATTAGTAAACCGGAAGTGCGCTTTTACTGAACAGTTTTCGACGAATTTCATTCAAATTTGGTACACAAAC
This sequence comes from Triatoma infestans, assembly GCA_011037195.1. NCBI lineage: Eukaryota > Metazoa > Arthropoda > Insecta > Hemiptera > Reduviidae > Triatoma > Triatoma infestans. The sequence goes on from JAAEAF010010363.1 coordinate 5,063, forward strand.
TATGAAATTTGTCAATTACAATTTTGAGAACTGGAGTAAGAGAAAGTTGTGTGAGTGTTTCACACCAGATTTTTTGCTTACAAATGCTTGCAATTTTATTGTAAACACCTATGAGTTTATATTGTAATGTGAAGTTGTGACAACACCATCAACAGTATTGATGACAAATTTGGCAAGAAAACCTTCAATAATTCTCCAACGCGACTTTTATTTTAAACATTTCATAGTGAAAATGATTTCCTCTATTATGAGATGTAATGGGATCCGAATCATTAAAGATTCATGGGATCCGAAGAGTGAAAAAGCAAAACACTAAATGAATCAAAAGTTAATTACTTAGGCCAGTTAGTTAAGCCAGACTAGGAGGAAAAGTTCGATTCATATAAATAGAGCGACAGCACAACTGTTCAGGACAGTTTTTACGACAGTTATGCTAACAGTACATCCAGGCAGCAACCTATCTACTATCTTTTTATTACTCAGCCAGTCTGTCTCTTTATTATTCTCTCACGCCCAAGCAGTTTGTGTGTTCTTTTCTATTATACAATGTTCAGCATAACACTAGTTTATTTCTAATCTTATTCCCTAAATTAATTCTCACATCCATTATAGAGACATTCTTTTTAGGTTTGGATTGCGGACTGCAATTGTATCTGAAAGTGACCTTTCTCAAACATTTAGTAGGTCGTTAGAATAATTGTTTTACACCAGTTGACAATTATTATGCGATATTTTCATCAGAACGAGAAGATCAACGCTAAATTGGTACCGTATAAACTGAATAAAAATGAATATATAAAAAAAAATTAACAATTTCGTGATGACAATGTTATCAGCAATTCTGTACGGCAATTTGGAAGGCGTTCTGTCCACTGGTTGGACCAAAGTACTTTCAAAAACTTGAAGCTGATGGCGTTAAAAAAAAAAAATCAAGGACAATGCTTGGTGGTCTACACGTGGATTTATCTACCATAACTCTGGATCAAACTGATTCATCAAAACTGGAAATCAAAACATTGCATAGATTCCATTGCAAGCGATGCTATGGAGCAAATCTTCTCTATGACAATGATAAGGCGCATTGTATAATATAAGTCTCCGGAAATTCAACGATCCAAAAGAATATTCATGAATCCCTCACTAAACTCTCACCTTCTCGACCTTCCATTCTTCAATGGAAGTCTTCAACAGTGACACAGCTTTAAAAATGCTTTAAAATAATTCAGTGCTTTCAAAATCTCATAATTCTTTGCGATTAATAAACTCTGTTCTGATATAATATGTTCATTTTAAAATGTGACAGTTATTTTAATAAACGGTCATTATTTTAAGCAATCAAATATTTTATTTTAATTAGTCTAATGACTTCTGGCAGATTTCTTTTCTACAGTAATAAAAAATTCTCTTCGTTTTAAGGTCTAAGGCCACCGGAGTTTTTGCATTACTCTAAAGAAATAAAGATTTCCAAACCACTGAATTCCAGATATGAGAGCATATTATTTGGACAATGTAATAATACCAAGTTTACCGCTTTGATAAGAAAATATCTCTTAAAACCATCTGAATATGATAAGGTAAATTAGTGGTGTAGATGTAAGGCTACTGACCATGCAAACTTGGTTCGGCTGGCCGAACATTTTTTATTGAAATATCCAGAAATCAAAATAAGCAAAGATAAAGTTTTCCATGTAATCAAAAGAAAGATTGTAATTCGACATAGTATGACTGGTAATTGGAAACGTTCCAAAGAATTGTTCTGAAAACATGAAATAAGAAGACAGCTGGCTTCAGAAAAGAAAATTTTGGCAAAAACAGACTTACCTTGTAGTTGATAGATGGTAGCCTGATATTCAGCTAATTTTTCATCAACATAATCCTGTGATTGAGCTGCAATTATGTCAGCTGTTGTTCTTCCTTCCTGATTTGGCATTGGTGAGTGTTGTTCTTGTAATGGACCGGGTGGTTCCAATGGTACTCCCATATAGGGCGGAATTGGATGTGGTGAAGGAGGTGGTGGCATCCACATTACCGGTGAAAATGGTACCGGGCTCTGTCAAAGACAAACAAAAAAAAATAATATCTTTAGTTACAACCTCTCAACTAGGGTATCAGGACAGTTGCTCGTCGGAAAATAATTTTAATGTCTATTGATACTTTAATTAAAACAACTTTAAATAGTAAAATATTTATTCCACTCATTCGAGACATCAGGATCAGAAAATAATATATCAATAGAATTATAAGGGGCTAGTCAGAGTGACGGCTTGCCCCAGAGAGAGGCTCACCAGGCCGTTTCCGGAGGACTGGGGCAGGTCACATATATAACAGGCCCAATAAAGTTAGGTGAGCCCGAACAAGTACCAACCCTTTAAATCTCCAGGGGTAGACGGAATCTATCCGGTCCTTTTAGAAAAAGGGTTAGAAAGACTTCTACCATACCAGTGGAAAATCCTCAGGGCATGCATAGCCGGAAATAAACAAACCGATAACTTAGCTTACAGCCAAAGTAGAATATCTCGCCCAAGTGGGTAGGGTACTCGACCAAACGCCAAGTTCCTATAGATTAATTAGTCTATCATCTTACATTATTAAAGCTTGGTAGATAGGCCCATCAGAGACGAAGTTCTGAGTGTGACCTCTCTTAGTGTCAGCCAATACGCTTATCAACCAGGAAGATAGATGGACGCCGGACTGGATGATCCCAATAGGCTACTTTCAAAAATCTCTGGAAGATAGGAGATAGCGGTAGCTACCTTTTTTAGACGTGGAGGGCGCATTCAATAATGTCTCGTACGCCTCGGTCATTAACTCTCTCCAAAGAACCTGAATTGCGATTGGATGGAGTCTGGGCCAAGGAATAAAATTAAGGTGGGGTATTATCCTCTTTGAACTGGACAATAGTTGCTGATGATTCGTCTGCAAATGGCCATAATTGTCTGGGTTACGCAGACAATTTTGCGATTATATTGAGAGAAAAAGATCCCCTGCTCTAAATATGTTCAGGCACCGATGCAGGGAGAGGATCTGTCGATCAAAAACGTATCGTCCATTTCACGTTACGCTTTGAAGGCACTTTCCTCAAACCAATCTAGCCCCTCAACTGGTGTGGGGCTGCCTAACTACTCTAACCGAAAGGGATGTTCGGAATAAGCTGATACTCGTTTGGATGCCGAGACATACAGATTTGCTGAGCAAGGAAAAGGCGGATACACTGGCGATGGAGGGTTCGAAGGACATTTTCATAGTTCCCGAACCTTTCTGCGATCTGTATCCCGATTCCTATTCATAATTTCTCAAACTTTCTCCTACAAGGAAGTTTACTTCACAAATTTAAAGACTTTCTCTTGTTCCTTGTTTCCAATCGCGTCTTCTAATTTGCCTGTAAGCTTTGCAAACAGCCTACCTTGGTGATATTTTCCGCAATTCTCAAATATATTCTTCACCTTTATACGTAAACATTCCTCACATTTCCTTGGAGGCTGCTTTGGAACAGTGGGCGTGAACCGAAGAGGTGGTCCTAATTCTTGTCAGTACCCCATTTCTTTCCTTCATTGATTGTCTTACGTATGACGTAAACCAATGACTCTTTAGTTACTCTTTGATTTGCCTCAGCTTATTTGGTTTCGAAGTCCCAAGTTTAACTTCAGGTTAGATATACCCCTTTTTTCTAAGCTTTCGAAGACTGAGTAAAGTTCACGTTAAATTCAAACTGTTTACGCCATTAATTTTCCAACCATTTATGTCCTGATTAAAAGGAAACTTCAAAATTAATTGCAGCAACATTCCATCTACAAATACTGACACATAAGGAACGAAAATAGTAGATTGGATTCGTAATAAAACTATCGCTATCTTTACACTCAAATTCCAACTATTTTTCTTATATATTCAATTGAATTTGCTAAGAATATTATTGAATAACTTCTATAATTTCTCTGTATTTTCATAAAATTGTGATTAAAGCAAAAAAAAAAATTGTATTAATTGAACAACCAAATTTAAACTAGAAGAAGAAGTATAATTTATACAATATTGTGATAAAAAAGTTCGTGATATCCCATCAGGCGGTAACAGAGAAGTTGCGAGATAAAATCTTAGTGAATTATTTATGAGAAACTAGAGCGAGCTGACCTACTCAAACTGGGTTGTAATCTTCAATATTGATTAGCCTTTCTTAATACAAATATTTAAATTAAAATATCTATTTTATAGTTTATATAAGTATTTTATCGCATTGTGTACGTGCCATATGCTATCAGGGCAAATAGGCGCCAGGATAATAAAAGGCGTCAAAGATTTCAGGACGTGGATGAAATACTTAAAATAAATATTATTTATTACTTATATTAAAATTAAATAACATTTTTGTTAAACTTTTATTATATTTTATAATATACTTTGATATAGTATTTTAAATAAAGTGCATTATGTCAGCAAAATCTACGATCTTCAGCTGTGTGAATCTCCAACTAGAAATGCATTGAATGAAGTAAATGCATTTTACAAAAGAGTATTAAAGTGTCGAAAAAAGGTACATAATTTGATTAGGAACATGAAAATGATAATATAATAGAACCTGAAACTTCATATAGATAATTTTTTTTCACTGCATAACAGATCAAATATTATCATTTTTACAGGAAGGATTTATTTTATTGTGATGGATGCAAGAAATTATATCTATTTTAATTGAAGAAAATTATGAGAAAAATGCGAGCTTGTTGGCAAAAGGGTAACCCAGGTAGAAGAAGTACAGTTACAGGAAGAGTTCATAAACCTTGATAGCATTGTCTACCCCTTCTTCTCACAGGGGTAGATTTGAATGAACAATTAGAGACATTCCTTCAAGACAGTCTGAACAGAAACTCAAGCCAGAAATTTGCTTCAGAATCGCTATCTTAAACTCAGTGCCAGTGATAGAGACTAACATTTGTTCTGATTGACAATGATCTATTAAGCATAATAGTTGTGATATTGTAAAATATTTAAATATCTTTAAAGATAATATATTTAATTTAATTTACCAGTTTTTCTTAATTATTTCTTATTACTTCTCTTCTCTTTGAACATACCACAAGCCCTTTACAAAACCGCTCACACCACAATCTACTACTACACTACAACAAATACACTATCACCAATAACATTTCATTATTAAAAGTAAGTTAACATATTATGAATTAATTAGTACTTCACAAATTGAAGAATATTTATTAATAATTATCTTGTTGTAAAAAAAAAAAAAAAAAATACGACAAAAATTAATACATGAGAATAATCATTCATAAACATTGTCGCAAACGATTTATACGAAGAAATTTTTACACTGTCAACACATTTATTTATCATTTTCAAAAACGATATAAATCAGTGATAATTCAGTATATTTAATCACAATTAAGACCTAATAACAGTTTATCCAAACTTTAACAATAATTGTTCTTTGGATTCATTTGTCATTACCGGATGTTGTCAGTACCGGAAACGGATGTTTTTTTTAAACTTAAATTTTATTAAAAACTAATCGCGCTCTACAAGAGAGATTTTCAAATCTTGCCATTATAACAACTGAATCAAGATATTTTGAATCAACTCGAGAATTTTCATTAAGGAAAACCAGAATATTCACTGATTATTTCTATCCTATTTCTTTACCAAATAATGTTTAATATATTCCACAATATGTACTTGCAGGTTCATCTGTTTAAATTAGTTTTAATTTTGTACAAGTTTATCCATTTAATTTACATAAAACAACATAAATGCAATTCGCATATGATTTTCTTGCACAATACCGTAAATTACTTTATTTGTTCCTTATTATTTTTATATTCGTTTTATACCCTTAGTATGTTAATTATTTTTATACATTAATAAATAATAATTTATTTTGTAATTTCTACTTTTTCAATAAAGTTATAATTAATAAAAATATTTCGTAATTCATTTTTATGTCTTTATAAAGTAATTTGTTTTATTGGAGAAGGTATATATTGGGGCGCCAAGTATTGGCGTCGGACACTATTGATGCGCCCCTATATGATATTATATAGGCATTAGAAAATTAAGCTTTATTAGTTAACTAGTCCATCTAATTTTTTTTTATTAATGTAATAGGATCCGAAAGGCGAAGAAGCAAACATAAAATGAATCAAATGTTAGTTACTCCCCACCTAGGACAAACTAGGAAGGAAGAGTTCAATTCATATAAACAGAGCGACAGTACAGTCCTACTCTACCTTCTTTTTACTCAGCCAGTCTGTCTCTTTATATTTTTCACGCTACCTAACTATTTAACTGCAAAGTCCTTGCAGTTTGTGTGTTCTATTCCACTATACAGTGTTCAGTATATCATCTAATTTATTTCTAATATCATTCCCAAATTCATTAACAAAAAAAAATTGTGTAAAAAAAGAAAGTTAATAGTTTACCTGTAGATATGGCCATGTTGGTCTTGGGCAGGGTATAAATGGAGGTCTTGGAGATCCTCTGGGAGAATAAATTGGTGGTGGTGATCCCCATCGTGGAGGCGTACCGGACATACCTATAACAGAAAGTTTATCATCAATAATTATCATTATTATCATTTCCATCTTATTCTTAATATTATTGATTTCTATTACTCTTAATATCAGTTTATAGATTATTTTCTTATTTCCACCTACAATAATAAATTGTATTGCAACGTTGTCAGATTTTTGAAATAAGCCCTTTCATAAATTATAATGAATTTATGCCACCATTGCAAAACAAGCTAACAAACAGCATCGCATTCATACTCATTCACACAATAAATACATTCATACTTCACGCATGCAGACTAAATTCCTATCCTAATTGACCTCTCAGTACTCGATATTCCTGAGAGGCCTGCTAAAAACTCGATAACTACCCAATATAAGTCATTCATTCCACAGTCATACAATAAATTACTAATATCCCACACTTACGCTCCGCCTACCCTCGAAAATCTCCCCACAGTGTACCACGTCTTAGAGCCTCTTCAGCAAACTTTTTAAAGGTATCGCATATACTGAGATTATCCAGCCACAAGGTTAGTGTATCATTATCAATGCGACCATGATAGCCTATAGCACTCCATAATTTTGCCCGGAGATCCTCATAACGAATGCATTTAAAAATAATATGTTCGGCCGTCTCCAATTCACCGCAACGACAGCAACCATCACTTACCAAACCCATCTCATACCACTTTCCCTTAATTTGCCCATGGCCTGTCACTAGCCTGGATACCGCGTAAGAAAAATCTGTGGATACTATTCTTCTTCACATTGACGCGTCTGGCAAAAACCTGTAGGTAGTCCTGCCCTTTTGAGAGTAAGACGAGCGAGATTTCCATTGCAGTAACAGATCCTGATTCAGTTGTTTCTTTCTTTCATTCAGGAGCCAGATTCTGAAATCAATTCCAATTTCTCCTTCTGGTAAGGGTTCTAATGACTGCCCACACAAACTCACTGTTTTCCCTCTTCTTAAAAAGTATTAATAGGGCCGATCTCACTACTTCCAGGTCGAGTGGAAGGCATTCCGTCAAAACCTGCAGAGCCTCAGTTGACGACGTACTGCTAAAATTCCCATCAACAGCAGCATGGCTCTTTGTATTGTCATGGTATGACTCCTGAAGACCGAGCTGCTAACCTTATACGCCCAAACAGTGCACCAGTATAATACCTGTGCCAGTAAGACGCTTCTATACATTATTTTAACAGTTTCTTTCTTTAATCCCCAATCTTTCCTCGTAACTCGTCTAAGTTGGCCGATTAAGCTTTTTGATTTCCTTCTTAGTTTCTTTATGTGAGGGACAAAACTTAAGCTACTATCTAGCGTAATACCTAAGTATCTGACCTGCCGGACCTATTTCAATCGATGACCACTCAAGCGAACAACCGGCTGTCTAGTTGGGGCTAGCTTGCCTTTGAATAAAACTTAAAACATCTTTAACAATATACACCTATCAAAAAAAGGATAAATTGCGATTTTTTATCACAAAAATGATAAATTAATAAATATGTGAGTAATTTTTTTTTTTTCCTTCAACCTGAATACTCCCTAGTTTTTGCCTCCGCGAACAGAATCATTCGCTATGCAGAGGCGGAGGAAACACAGAACTGTCATCGTCAGCAAGCGGCAGGGAAGCAGTGGGACCACTTGCAAGTGAAATCTTGCGAAGCTTATTCCGACTAATCTGGAAAGGAGGAATGCTGTAGCATGTTTTAGGTTGTTAACTTACTGGACATGACTACCTACAAAGGCATCTGTTCAAAATCGGGATAGCCGTGTCTGCAAAACATGTCCTCTTTGTCAAATTGACGAGATGACTGGCTTCCGCCTCGACCATGTCCCCGACTTGTGGACATAAGAAATTCTTTAAGCACGAACATGGACAAGTGGACAACCATGTCCAAACTTTACTGGGCAGCGCGATACCGAATGGCACACCCCGCCACACCGGTTCATAGGCGTAGTAAAAAATGAATAAATTAATTTATCATTTTTATTTGTAATTTCTTTTCAATAAGAAATTGATTTTATGTAGTTCTGCAGAATTTGTGGCGTAAAATTTAAATTACATGGTTTAATGGTGCAATGTAATTGGCGCTCTCTTCTACAGTACAATACAATCTAGGGAAATATTATCAGCCAAGATAGGAGGAAACTGTCCCCCACCCCTATCATCTCTATAATTAAGTTAGGACAAATGAATAAAACTTGATATAATTTAAAAGTAGCTATAATTGTTTGGTCAACATACAAAAAAAAAATATAAGAAAAAAACTATCAGAATAACAATTTAAACACATATGAAGTGGGAATTTTTTCTCATATTGATCTTGTCAGCGGGTTGTCTGTGACCCATTTTTCAAGCGCCGCTGACATGGCATTATATCTCTTCATATTCGCTAACATGAAAAAGTCACTTCACTTTTCTGCAAGTAGTTGTTAAAAATATAACATATCACTTAGTAATGGTATGAATACATTTTTTACACGAATTAAATACAATATGGCTGATATATTTTATCATCAAGTGAGATTATGAAAATTGAAATATACTCTTGTGTTTTTACTTTCTCTTACTCCTAGTTAAAGAGGAAGTGTTGAAATCGTGTAAAATTTTCGATATCGAGTTTTCACCGGAAATATTCGTTTTGAGTTCCTCTAAGTCCAAAAAAAAAAGTAGTTTCTAGCAAATAGTGTGTGCGTGTGTATGTATGTATGTGATCAGCATAGCTAAAAAAAAAACAAAAAATCTTAGAAAGTTCAAGCTTGATATTCCGTTTAGGTATCACCATAGGATCCAACAGTACGTTATCTGGCAAAATTCCTCAACCGGAAGTACCGCTTTATTGAATGATTTTTTTTCCACTGTTTTGCAATTTTCTCAAAAAATGGCTCCACCGATTTTCATAAAAACTTGGTATACTAAACATATAAAGATCTACATTTTTTATTTGAACCATTTCTCCGGGAAATTGTATTTAAGGGCACTTTTGGGGGAAAGGATGGGGTTAAAGTTGTTCTCTAATGTTGATGCAACCTAGCACTTTAGATGAAAACCTAACCCCACCCCTCCCCTATAACTGCCTTAAATGAATTTTCCCAGAGAAATGTTTCAAATAAAAGTTGTAGCTCTTTGTATATATAGTTGATATAACAGTTTGAAAAAAATCGTCGGAGCCATTTTTGAGAAAACACGCAAAAAAAGTAAAAAAAAAAATAATAAGTAAGTGGTACTTCCGTGAAGAATTTTTTGACAGATGACCGAACTGGTCATTTCATTATGCTGTTCACATACATACACACACACACACACACACACACACACAGACCATTTGCTAAAAACCACTTTTTTGGACTCAGGGGACCTCAGAACGAATGTTTTCGGTGAAAACTCGATATCGAAAATTTGACACGATTACTAGGAGTAACAGAAAGTAAAAACTGAATTCGTACCATGATAATAACTGCTCTCATGTGATTTAATGTGCAAATTGCTAATTTTTATCCCTAAACGACATGTAAAAGCAAAATAAAATAAAAATTTTTTAAGTACATTTTATATTGTACATTGAGATATATTTATCTCAATCTGTGACAATATATAAATTTTGTTGCCAAATTCAAATTAACTTTCTATACATTAATAATTTCCTAAATTTCTAGATTCATTTTTTTTTTTTTAAGAAAATTATGAACAGAATTATTATCCCCAGTGTGGTGATCCAATTAAGTTTATGATTACAAATAGATGATATATACATTAGATACTGATTTAATTTAGGAAATACCTTCTTAGAATTGTTGATAAATAACAGCATGGTTTATGACTTGATTATTTCTTGAAATCATACTGACACTGTTTATGACTTATTTCAATTAAATCTGTTAAATACATGTATAAAGGATTTATTTATTTAAACAAAAACAAAAAATTGAATAAAGTAATAAAACCCGAGGACTTAGAAAAAAAAAATAGTGCCCTGTATCCTACGATATCTGTACTAGGATTACAAGGGTAATGTGTCATGAGATAGGAGTAGATACTCAGAATGTAGGTCGGCTTAGTGAGAGGACCAATATAACTCGTCTGGTAGTGATAGGTTAGTCAGCAATATAGTACACGGGGTTGGATGTGCCGCTCGCTTTTCCATTTTATTTATTTATTGTATTTTAATAAGGACTACAGTATTCTTATTACTTTAGCCTTTGGCTTTTTATATTATTAAATTTTATTTATAGAAGCGCCCCCATATTGATTTGAATGCAGAATTTAAAACTGAGATTCAAACCTACGGTCATTTTCATTTTCTCTTATTGTTACTTTCTCTTACTCCTAGTAAGAGGAAGTACTGTAATCGTGTCAAATTTTCGATATTGAGTTTCACCGGAAATATCCGTTTTGAGGTCCCCTGAGTCCAAAAAAGTGATTTTTAGCAAATGGTCTGTGTGTGGAGAAAGTAAACAGCACAGCTCAAAAACGAAAAATCGTGGAAAATTCAACTTGATATTCCATTTAGTTATCACCATGAGACCGACAGTGATCATCTGTCAAAATTCCTCAACCGGAAGTACCCTTAAGTTTTTTTTTTTTACGTTTTTTGCGATTTTCTCAAAATGGCTCCAACGATTTTCTTCAAACTTAGTATATCAACTACATATACTAACCAGTAGTAGGGTTAGGTATGTTCTGGAGCAGTTACCCCCTCCACCATCACTTGCCATAAGAAACAGCAGTCCCCTCCACGACCATCCACCACACTCCCCACCACAACCATTTTCCATAAGAATCTGTTTCCCACACCATATTCTCCAAGACCCACCACCCTCGTCCATGTAGGGTGAGAGGTACACATCATCACACCAACACAAGCACACAAGAACAAATTCCACCACCCACCACCATCCTCACCGTCTCTGTCTTTTTCTTGCAGTCTTACTCTCTCACACCTGTTCCGGTGCGTAGTATGTAGTTAACCTTGTATTATGGTAATCTCCTTGTTTTTTACTTGTCTCAGCCACACCTCAACGACCGTCCGTCACATTCCCACCACAACCATTTTCCATAAGAATCTGTTTCCTATACCACAGTTTTTAAGATCCGCCTCCTATGTACGACAAAATTCACTAACCCTCCTCCTGATGCTCCCTCTCACACACACCATCAATCTCTTTCTCTGTCTGGTACGAGTTAACAAGAGAGAGAGAGTGGTCGGAGGGGGTTAAATATATAAACATGACCAACCTCAAGATTTTTTACACAAATAGTGTAACTTCGTCTCGTCAGTAACTCCACACCCCACTCCACTCTGTCATCAGACATGTCTGCTACTTAACAACCTTCAATATTTTTCATTTTTTGTTGTTGTCTGGGAAACAGGATTCCCCTGTGTACCTCCCCACACAGGACGCTTGCCTACAGACTTCAGTCAGTACAATGGCAGATGTTTGGCGGGAGATTGTGAACAGTGAGAATTATAAAAGGTTTATTTCCAAAATAGCTCCTCTAAAAGTGTACGATATCGATGTACTTCAAAAATTGGTGGGCACATACAGAAGATTATTAAAAATGGAGCAATATGCCGTGAAATTTCTTGAAAGAACAGATAATGAACATTTTAAACAATGTCCGTGGTCAAATCCTGATCAAGGCTGTTGTCCAGATACATGTACGTGTATCGATATATCATTTTTGTCGTTACTTATTAACAATGACCTAAAAGATTTGTTAAACAGTGGGGATATTTGAGACGCTAGTGACGAATAGCTTACATATTTGCTCAGTTACTTTACCATCATGGCTCGAAGTGAAATGGGTCTACAGCTTACCACAAGTTTTTCGCTCAACAAAACCCATTCCAAGGAACTGATTACTGGACTCTCTCAAGAATCTGTACCATTGGTGGCGTTGAAATGTAGAAAAAATATTATTTATCTTCAAGTAGAAGACTGGTTTGTTCTGGAAACAAATATTGGAATTTGTAATGATTTCTTTAATAGAAGAGAAGCAGCTGTACCACATGAAATTATCCTCAACAAAGCTACCACATCTTTTGCGAAATCTACTTATAAGATGTTAACTATCCAGGGGAAACCAACTTGGCTGGAAGACCTTTTAAGTTTTCAACCCGACAAGATCAATCTTCTCAGAAGTGAATTCTCCAAACTTGAGAGCTTGTTTAAAGAAGTAAATCATCAATTGAACTATTTGTCAAAACTATGTATGCCAAACACATTGTTTCCGTATTATCAAAAAAAATAAAATGTTGAGAAATAGTTGTTGTTGTTTTTTCTGTATTACCTCAACAAAAGGAAGCTGGGAAAAATAAAAAAACGAAATTAAATTAAATTAATTTATTAAATCTTTTTCATTTATCCAAGATGGCTTTTTGAAGCCCAACCATTTAACATATAATTTGCCTTTTTTACTTTTTAATATTTTCTCTACAAGATAGACATCTTTATATTTAGTTTTCTGGAGTTCCTGTGCATAAAATGCTCCTTGAATAAGTTGCCCATCCACATCTTCCAACAGGAAAGTATAGGGAATTGTACTGCGAACTTTTTTAATTTTAAATATTTCTGTACTCCAGTTAGGTGTGAATCCTCTGGTGAACACAGATCTTCTTTTCGAAATACGTACGTAATCACCTTCTTTAAAACGTAATTTATCTTTACGTTTACCTTTAGAGCTGTAGACATTAGCTAGCAAGGATCCTTCATTTGCAGTATTTACTTTAGAAGGTTCCATTTTTATTATACGGTGAACTGTATTGTTGTAGGTATTTATCAAATCAGGTAAATGTTTGGTGTAATTATAGTTTCCGTTGAGACTGAACAACTTATACATCATAGACTTGAAGGTCCTATTAAATCGTTCAACAATTGCAGCTTTAATTTGACTGAAAGTACTGTAGTGATTAATGTTGTAATTTTTCATCAGCTTCTGAAAAGAACTATTGTAGAACTCTTTACCATTATCTGTCTGTAGATTTTTGGGCACTCTTCCACTAGAAATTAAAATCTTCTCCATTGCACGAGTAACATCTCGAGCACCTTTCGATTTAACAGGTTCCACCCACGCATACTTTGAAAAACTGTCAATTACTGCTAAAATATATTTATGTCCATTATTTTGACGAGCATATGCTAACATTTCCATTAGATCTGCCTGCCAACCGTCGTCTATACCCTTGATTAGTGTACGCCTTCGAGGATAGTGTACACGGACAGGTCTATGAAGTTCAGAAACTACAGCTTCCTTTGTGGACAACATTGTTCGCACGTGTCACTCACATCTGATACTTTCTGTCTAGATGTGGGAGTTATATATTTCTATGTTTCAAAAATAACTTTAAGTTGGTGTGGTAATAAAGGCATATTAGGATTCAAGGTGTCCAATCTACGTTTGATTACTTCAAATAAACGTTGAACATAATTCTGTGTTATCTGTTTTCTAGCCTCATCATATGTGTCTAAAAGGTAACTTTTCGACACAAAATGATCCTCTAAATGCTTTCTATAATTTTCTAAGTAGGTTTTGGTTACAAATTCTGTTGCCTTCATATACTCTTTAAGATATCTCTTATTCACAGCATCAGAATCACCCTTAGGTTCACTCAGCCCTAGTAAACGTTTGTTTTCAAAGTCTACATATTGTTCACCATCTTCATCATCACTTGCATGAAACACTCTCTTGATTCTTCGTGATAATGGAGCACCAAATTTGTCGATAGACATGTTGTTGTGTGTGTCAAGCTAGCACTGAATAATTATCCAAAACGATTTCTAATAAATAACATTAGCTTCTCTCAACTCTTCAATTATAGATTGAATTTCATTTTCATGACCTGTATGACCTGCACTTGTAGAAGCGTACAACAGCCTAAGGCGATCTACTAGTTCATTAGGATCATTCCAATATTCATAAATACTTTGTCCTTCCCACATACCTTTACCTATAGGTTGTCTAATTCTTTGCGGATATCTACTAGGTTTTGTAGCAATCAAATCTCCCCGAGCCGCTGCACTGTGCAATGGTGGGGGGTTGAATCTCGTTTGTACTAATTGTTCACTCGGTGATTTGGAGATAGGATTAAACAGAGGAGCAATGATGTTTCTGTATTTCCATCCTTTGCTAGAACTAATACCTTTTTCATCACTGAAGTGGCGCTTATGTGCATTGCTTTTTATTAAAATATCTTTGTAATTAAGTAGATCTTCTTCTGTATACTGTGTCGGCTGCTTAAGGAACAGTAATTGTAACAATCCTGGAGTACTTTCATACCAAGTTCCGCCTACATTAATATCATCACTGTCTACTGTTACCTGGACATTTCCAATGGTCATACCACCTGAAGGGAGAACCCTAATTCCATATCGATCATCCATATCAGCTGTGTCGGAACTCATAATTTTCAATATGTAAGGTTCTATTAAATGACCAATACCTTCTTGCTCTTCCAATGTTTTCTCCAACTCTTCTTTGTCGAATGTTTTCTGTATATACTCCAGAGGGGCAATGTCTTTTTCTTTATCCTCAAATGATGCTTCGTCTTCTAGTTTGACAGGAAAAGGAAAGTGTTTCCGTTCTATGGGTGTAGAAGCTTTAAGTGGTGAATCGGTGGAAGTTGACTCTTCTTTTGTAAGAACCTTTTTACCAGCCTCTTTTTTCACAAGTGCTAGATCATCAGGTCTTCTTGCTTGCTTTTGTTTCTTCCGCAGAACCAGCTCTTGTAGTGGTTCCGTAATAGGTTTTAAACTTCTTTCTATTTCCTCTTGAGATAACTGAAGTCCTCGTTTCATACTTTTATATTTATTGCGTAGAGTTTTGGAGGTTGCAATAAGTTGTTTAGTAACCTTTGGGTCCATAATGAAATATGAAAGAAATCTATCTTTTGTCCACCTATATATAGATAAATGTATCTAAACCTTTACGAAACCTACCATTATTTAAATCTCTTGTTTTATCCAAAGTAATAAATCCATGAGGCTCCTCCCAACAGATACTACACATATGTTTAAACTTATCAAATGTTATATTAGGAGAGCTTACATGATCACTGTATACATGTCTTAAATTTAAGTCATCCTGTTTGAACAGTATGATAAAGTTGGCATTGTCACGGATAAGATGTTTAGGGATTCTGGCGTAACTTTGACAAAGATAAAAGCAATCAATTTGCTTGTGACGTCCCATACTAAAATATTTTCTGATGTTTTCCTGTTCATCCATCGATATGTCATCAAATACTATAACAGAGTTAGCTTCTGCGTGTTCAGGGGAGACTACTTGCTGTGTGGTGTTTATTGTGTTGAATCCTATTTCTGGGACTAGTTTAAAAATCTCTTCTAGATATAAATATTTCTCTTGTTGAAGCGACTGACTACAAATGTAAACATTTAGAAATTTCAATCCATTCGGTTGTAAAAGTAAACAAGCCATGAGATTGGTTTTACCAGATCCTGAACTTCCGCAAATAAGTGCTCGGATATCATTTGGCAATAATGCTCCATGTCTGGGAATCTGCTCACATTCGATATTTAGTAGATTGACAATAACTTGCATCTTGCTTTTCTAAACGCATGGTAGCTGCGATAGTATATATAATGTTGGGTCTCACACTGAACTCATCACAATGAGAAGAAAAACCGTTGGACGAGGTCTTATAAATTCAGTGATTAATAAACTCCCTTTTGAAGCGCATATTCCCGGTTACAGTTTTTGTGGTCCTGGAACTAAACTACAAGAAAGATTGAAACGCGGAGATAAAGGCATTAATCCTTTGGACGAAGCCTGTCGAGAACACGACATTGTATACTCTAAACACAGGGATCTAGAATCAAGACATAAGGCTGATCTTATTCTCGCTGACAAAGCTTGGCAACGAACAAAAGCTAGTGACGCTACTTTAGGAGAGAAAACAGCAGCTTGGGCTGTTACCAACGCAATGAAGGCTAAAGTAAAGTTAGGTGGTGAAATTAAGAAGAAGAAGACAACTATAAAAGATATTATAAATGCTGCCCGTGTTACATCACCTACATCCATTAGTGGTGCTTCAAAGATTGCATTCAAGAAGGCTAAAAAGTATTTAGCTAAGGCGAAGATTCACAAATTACCGAGGGTATTACAAATTCCAAAATTTGGAGGAGTGCTTCCATTTCTGGTACCTTTATTTGCAGGTCTTTCTGCGCTTGGAAGTCTGGCAGGTGGTGCAACAGCCATAGCCAAAGCTGTTAAAGATACTAGAGATGCTAGAGATCGTTTAGAGGAAATGAGAAGGCACAATAGGAAAATGGAGGAACAGAAAATTGGAAATGGATTTTATCTTAAACTTTATAGAAAAGGCTATGGTCTTTATAAGAAACCAGCTTGACTACCACCTCATCATCCAGATAGAGCTCTTACAAATGTTGAACTGACAGAATACGCTAGAGGAATCCCTCATTTTAGAGGTGTTTATATGCGTGATAACTTGCCAAAATATCCTAAAACTAATGAATGTGCTATTGTAAATTTAGATTCAGTTCATAGTGTAGGAACTCATTGGGTCGCCTACATTAAGAATAATAATACAGTAAGGTACTTTGACCCTTTTGGAAATCTAAGACCTCCAGTAGAACTATTACAGTATTGGAAAAACTGTGAAATAACATACAATCGAAAAAGATATCAAGATTGGAATACACCATACTGTGGACATTTGTGTTTGCAATTTTTGTATAATAATGGGAAATAAGCACTAATTAGAGTTAGTCATGTCTTATACGTTTACTTTAACAGGCACATCAAATGTGCTAAGTACCGACTTGTTTCCACCCGTTAATTTACTGGACAGTGGTGGTGACTGCAGCATTGGATTGTTAAGTTTTCAGTCATACAATTCTATACCGAATGTAATTGAAGGAGTGAACAATAAGTTCTATTACGGAGACAAAGTTATTAGTTTACCAACTGGAACGTATGAAGTTGAAGCAATAGAAAATTACTTAAAATCACATGTACAGCCTCCAGATTTTTTGAAAATGAAAGGTAACACAAATACCTTAAAGGTGGAATTAAAATGTACCCAACCCGTGTACTTCAATAGAGAACATTCAATCGGTTCTTTATTGGGTTTTACAAAACCGGATGTGCTAAAAGAAATGATCACTCATAAATCAGATGAAATTGTGAAGATTCACGCTGTCAATACAATTGCTATTAACTGCAATATAGCATCCGGTTCCTACAGAAATGGAAATGCTGAGCATTCAATATATGAATTTTCTCCAGTAGTTCCACCAGGATTTAAAATCGTACAAGAACCTTCTCCAGTCATTTACTTTCCAGTTGTCGGTGAGTTAATAAACAATATAACCCTAACTCTAACAGATCAAGACAAAAACCTTGTGGATTTTCGTGGAGAAACAATTACAATTAGATTACACTTGAAGAGAAATGGGTATTGACTTTCTTCGAAAGTATAAAAGCTGCAACACCGAAGTGAATACAACTAGTGTCCAACGTTCATCATACGGAGTGTTAACACCAGCAAACATTGATTTCCTGACAAGCATAGGACTTTCAGTTAAACCGAAAAAATGGAAGAGATATTAGATGTGAGTAAAACTGTGAATTATGAAGAGAGAGTGACGGACTTCCAATATCACAGCCATCTACCATTCAACCAGAGCTTTAATAATTCTGATGAAATTGTAATTGCCGTGCAACAGCAGGACATTTACACTGTTCCATCCAAGAGTTTTCTATATATTCAAGGACAATTAATTAAAGAAGGTGCTACCACTATAGATCCCAGTGAATTGCATATAGTAAGAAATGGATTTCTGTTTTTATTTGACGAGATAAAATATAAACTCAACGGAGTTCTCATAGATAATGTTCGAAATCCTGGAACAGTGAGTACATTAAAGTCTTATGTATCACTTAGCCCAGACAGGGCGTCAGGTCTAGAAATGAGTGGGTGGATGATGTCTACTGAAGATGTGAAATTAACTGATGATAAGGGAAATTTTGATGCATGCATTCCCCTAGACCTTGTAATGGGGTTCTTTGAAGATTACAATCAGGTAATTTTGCAAGGAAAACATGAATTGATTCTCCATCGCAGCAGAACAGACAATGATAGTGTAAGAGTTTTGGGAGACCATATAAATGTAAAAGCATCTATTGAACTAAAATCCATTCAGTGGAAAATGCCGTATGTAAAAGTGTCTGACGAACAAAGGTTGAAGTTTTTAAATTTTGTCAACAAAGGAAAGACTGTTCACATGGCATTCCGTTCTTGGGATCTTATCGAATATCCCTCCTTACCCGCTACAAAGAAACACACATGGACAGTGAAGACTACAACTAATTTAGAAAAGCCTCGTTACGTCATAATTGCATTTCAAACGAACAAAAAGAATAACATTAAGTCTGATATGTCACAGTTCAACCATTGCAGTATATCGAATGTTAAATTGTATCTAAATTCTGAGGTTTATCCTTACGATGATCTCAATTTAGATTTCTCTAAGAATCATTTCACAGTACTTTATTATATGTACCAGAATTTTCAACATAGTTACTATGGAAAGGAAAATGAGCCAATATTAAGCAAAGAGCAATTTAGAGATGAGGCTCCTATCATTGTAATAGACTGCTCTCGCCAATCCGAGACAATCAGATCTTCATCAGTTGA